>VZSE01013216.1:1009491-1036655 GCA_013398275.1 Promerops cafer | reverse complement strand
TCCTCCGCTCGCTGCAGCCCGTGCGGGCGCGCCCGGCGGGGCTCCGCAGGCGGGCGGGAGCCCTGAGGTCAGGGAGCGGTCCTGGTGGGGCGCGGGGCCGGGGCTGCCCTGGGGTCCCCCTCAGGCGCCCCTTGGCGCGCACTGTCCACGCGCGGTCCCCTCAGCTCCCACCGAGGCCGCCGGCCCCAGGGGCCTTCCCGGGGCCGGGACAGCCCAGCCCTGCGCGCTCCGCTCCGGGGGAACGTGGAGTGGGCGAGGAGCCCAGGCTGCCGCCTGTGCGGACACAGGGCTCCGGGAAGTGCCGGCCGGATGCACTATCCAAACCGAAGGTATTGACCGAGGGAGGTGTCTCTGCCACGTACGGATCCCGCCCAAGGGTTTGCCCACAGTACCGCATTGATTCGGGGCGGCAGGGTGATACCAGCTCTGCACACTGCCAGCTAACTCTGGTGTATTTTATCCTACTCAAAGGGCTTTTAAAGAGTTACCGCAGTCTCTCCCCTGCGGCAGTTTGTTAGTCTTCTGCACAGCAGGTGACAATACTTAGACAATGTTTGCTTAGGTCTAGAAACTGACAGAAGTGTACTTTAAATTTAATAACCTTAGTGTCATGGATTTTTTTTTTTTTTTTTTTACTTTGTAAAATATTCTTTTACAAAGACTAATTCATTAATACAAATTTTTGTTGGTTAAATAAAAAGTCTTACTGGAAATAGAAATATGTATGCATCTCAGTAGTGTTGTACATGTTAGTCTTCTGTAACAAAAAGACCTCCTTTGTTTAAAAGATTATAAATTATATTGATGAATTCAGTCTTGACTAAAGGCAGTGGTACACTGCTGAGCTGCCAGACTTAGAGCCTGAGACAAAGCAGCCAACTTACAAGGTTTGCTTTCTTTTTTTAGCCAGGTTTGGTCAACGGCCTGGTCAGTTTGGCATCTGCTACTGTCATCTGGAGGCTTCTCAATAACAGAGCAAAGTAAAAATTAAGTTAGTTTCAGAGAGCCTGAATTGCTATTTTTGTTGCACTGTGGGAAGGAGCAGAAGACCAGTTTCCTCATCTTCCTCCTAACTGCTATTGCCACTTAAGTTGTCCCTTTTTTGGGGTGGGGTAATACCAGAAGCAGCCTAGATATCTTGAGCCTTGTCAAAATAGGAACAAGATATAATTGCCCTCTCTGTGACATTTCTCCAGTGTCTGTGGTTCTAGGTGATGCACTGTGTTGCTTTGAGATAATTTTTCTTGTTTTCCCCAAGTTTGCTGCCTGGTTCTCCTGTTCCAAGAGCTAGTCCAAGGTTTTCCCTCTTCTAGAATCAGTGTAGAGAATCATGTTCATGATATGAAATGCTGATCAGTTGCCTGCCAACACTTAGGAATTTCTCATCCTAATCTGCTAATTGTTGTGCCTGTCTTCTACAACATCTGAAAGTGCCTCAAGTTTCCAAACTATAAAGTGCTAGATTTTTTTCAGTCATGTAAAGCATGGATTTATTCACTCGCTGTCTGTCTTACTATTGTCTGATTTTCCCTAAGAGTTGCTGAAATCACATGCCATAGGAAATAGTTCTGCTTACAAACAAGAGAATCATATCACAAAACCACTGACGGTGATTTAGCAATTAAGTTCTAACATCAAGTGACTAACTACAGTGGACTAACATTATTCAGCAGTGAAATGTATCTGGAAAAGAGACACTGAAATGGGCAGAGGAAGAAAGTGAAGACACCTATGGGACCTTCCAACAAAGATTAGTTTAGCAGTCACTAACCCAGTAAATCTCCCATGAGGAGACTTTCTTTGCTTTATGCTTATCACTTAAACAAAAGTTTAAGGCCAGTTAGAAAACTGTGATTTCAAGACCTGCACTTGATGCTTGGATGTTTTTGTTATCTTAGAAATGTTCCTACAATCAGGAAAACAAACAAAAGTCCTCCAGTTATGGTCAAGACATTATCTTCTGGTGCTTAAATGAAAATGAGACACTAATCCTTCTAAGTTAAAACAGCACTTTACAGCTGCTATCATGTTCACTTTTCATCATGGCATTTTTAGAGACAGTCTAAAATAATTTTAACAGAGGCCCAAAACAATCTGACCAAGGAAAAAAAGGAAAATACAGAGTTGAGTGAAATTTAAATTTGAGATAAGTGCGGGTCATTTATATGTCCTAGGTCTGTAAAAATAAGCCATAAATATTTTTATAATATATGTTTACTGTGTATTTTTACTATGCTATCAATTGTCAAAGGGAACTGTCTATCTCTGCCTATCACATACAGTGCTTGGCTGTAGAAAAATGGTAGTAGTGCTAATTTTGAAAGAGCACGTGAAAGTTTGAGTTTGAAGCACTTCCATTAGAATACATAGAAGGAGGTTTGGTGATGGTTTGTTTGGGGTTTTTCCTAATTTATTTTTTTGATCTAAATGAAACTGCTGAAGGAGATACTTGACCAAGTTTGTTTCAGCAAGCTGTTCTGTGCTACTATTGCTTAGAACTTCAGCTTCTTCAGTGTGCTCCTCCAGAAGGTACAGTTTTTCATTTCTCTGTAATCAGTGAGGCAGGTTACATCCAGTATTCGCTAGAATAACCTGTGCTCTTAATGTTTCTAAAATGAAGGCTCACGAACTGAACACATTCAGTAGTCCTCTAACAACTTTTTTCAGGAATAGAACCACATTTCTACTGGCTGAGCTTCAAAGAATGTACCCGGAGGAACAGCACCTGGGGTTTGTGAATTTCTATTTCTTTTAGGTATGTGTACCCTATTTAGGAGTGCATTCAGTAGGTACTCTGACTGAAACAGATAAGCAAGTGTGGAGATAGAAACTGAACAGCTGATGCTGTTTCTCATTTTCATGTCTTTAGTCTTTAACTTCTGTACATTTAATTTTATCATTTGTTCCTTGATTTAAATCAAAAGCTAATATTTCTGTAAACAGTAGCATAGTTTGCTGAATTTAAGCAACTTGTTTAATTATCCCAAATTTCTGAAGTGCTTTTGATTCTATGAAGAATCTTCATATTCCTTATAAAGCTAGACCTTTATGAAGGGTTCACTCTGAATTGGATGTTTCTTAGTCTGTCACCAAAGGTGCTTATGTGAATGGATGTTCCTCTGAGATGAACTTCTAGGAAGTGCAAACAGTTTTGTTCAGTGATTTTTTTTAAAATTTTTTTTTATTTGCCAATAGAAAAAAGCATCAATTTCCATGATGGTAGAAGATGAAAATGTCATTTACCAAACTGATTATTTCAGTAACTAATGTTTTAGTAGCACTTACATTGATACTCATGCAAAGAAAACAAAAAGCCCTGTTCAGAATTATAGATTCAGAAATACCAGTAGCGGAAGTAGCACTTCTTACAGTTAAAGTATCCTGAAATATCTTTGTCAGACTTTTGCTAATTTGGTGCAAACAGTTGATCATCAGTGTCAGATTTGTTTGGTTTCTTTTCTGAAGTATTTGCTCAGTGTTTTTGTTCACACACCTACCTTCTGATTAAGGGGACTCTGAGGTTTGAGGATTGTATGCTTTGATAACAAGGAGAAATAGACAAACTTTTTATGAGACTGTGCTTCTGGAATTATTGAAGAATTAGATCAAGTTGAAGCCAAGTTATGTAGTTGAATAGTTTTGATTATAATAATTCTTAACCATTTTTCCCTATTTTTCCCATTTTTAGGATTTTTGGTTTGGTTTTACTATTTTTACTTATTCTTTTAGGCTTTTATGTTCTATAAGCAATATTGTTAGGAAGCATTTGAAACCTTTAACATTCGTCTAGAAGAAAAGTAGATTTTAAAATATTTTTTTTTAAAAAAACGGAGGTCAACTATATTGTTGATACTAATCCAAATGCATTTTGTCTCGCATGATTGGAAAGATTTCTGCTGATTTGGGTTAATGATACTTTCACTTTTTCATAAAGGATTATTCTCGACAGTGTTGTTCAGATCAAGCTAACAAAAAATTCAGAGTTTTCTACTTGTTGGCTACATTAGGAAGGCTTTCTTGTAAGAGTTTTTGCAGACAGTCTGACATCAGAACCAGTGGGTGGCATAATGTAACATAGACTGCATTGAATTCTCACACTGCCCATGTGATGTGGTTTGAATCAGTGTGGCAGCTGCTTTTTGGCACTTTTAGAAGACTTTAGTAGCACATTTTAGTTTTCTGGTTATTTTCTTCTGAAAACAAAAAAAATTTCCAACTTCAGATGTTTAGGGCTAGTTATTTCAAAGTGCTGTGAGAATCCAGACTACTATTAGTGAAAATAACACTAATGAATAGAAGATTAAACGCTTTGCTAAACAGTCACCCCAGGGAGTTTAATCATGCCACATATTTCTTCATCATGTCCTGGAGGATTGAATAGTAGCTTGGTCTGTGTTTGCTGACACATTGCTATGCCACGAAAATGTGAGAGGCATTTGTGGGGAATAAAGATTGTATTTCTGACTACAAAATTACCCTGGTAAAAACTCTAAGTAAAATACAGCTTTCATGGCAAAAGTTCTTTGGACAATGCAGCTTCTGTTCTGGAAACTGCTACTCTTTTGTGTGACAAAGAACTCTTCTCTTATTGCAAGAAATATCCCTATCAGATATTTTGTCAACAAAGCTACACTCAGCATCTGTCTATATCAAAACGTTTTGCTGTATGCATGTGGCAATCAAGCCTCTGTCCACCTGGTGTCTGCTGCGCATAGTATTCCAAGGCTGTCACTTGATCCTTTCTTAAAGAAACATCACTTGCACTTGTATCTGTGCATGGCATGCTAGTAGAGTGTATTAATCCACACTGAAAGGGTTAAGTTCTCTTGCTGTCTTCTACAACCCACCTAACTCGAGGGAAGGTTCTTTTCTAGGAACGGACACATTTCATATGTGTGTTGTGGCAGCATGCTCCACGTCTCTTGTTTCTAATGCCTCTTATGACATCATGTATTTCAAATATATTTATAGATAGATAGAGGCATCTCTATATAAAGATGCTTTCTTTTTCTTCCATTTGAGGAAGATATATTGCTTATTGATTTCTAAGCTTTAAGATTTAGTAGTATCTTACGTGCTTGTGCATGGTTCACTGCGAAACAGTAATGTGATTTTCTTTTTGATGGTGTTAGGAAAGCATTCCTGGTTAGCAACCTGCAGAGGCTGTAGTCCCTGCAATGCTGGATGCTGATCTGTACATATAGTTGGTGTTTTACACTGTATATTGCATTTTTATGGCAAGGTTAGGAGGTGAGGATGGCCTCTGTGCTAAGAGACATGGGGCTGCCCCCCCCACCTCCAGTCTCATGCAGGGCCGAACACAGCTGGTTCCAGCCAGCTGTAAAATAGACCCACTGTTGGCCAAAGCTGAGCCACCCAGTGTAGCAGGTGGTGCCTCTGTGATGAGGCATTTAAGAAAGGGTAAAAAGTACTGCACAGCAGCTGTGAGAAAAATGTGAAACTCTGCAGAACCCAAGGTCACTGAAGAAGGAGGGAAGTAGGTATTCCAGGCACTGGAGCAGATGTTCCCCATGCAGCTCATGGAGAAGACTGTAGTGAAGAATTTCTCTGCAGACCATGAAGGACCACCCCAGAGGAGGTATCCACTCTGCACCCTGTGCAGGACCCCAGGCCAGAGCAGGTGGATATACCCTGAAGAAAGCTGCAGCCTGTGGAGAGCCCATGCAGGAGCAAGATCCTGGCAGGAACTGTGACCCGTGGATGGCCTATGCTGGAGCAGTTTATGCTGAAGTACTGTACTGCATGGAGAGAACCCATGCTGGAGCAGGGGAAAAGTGTGCAGAGGAAGGAGTTCTAGAGATAAAGCCTTACAAGCCAACCACAGCCCTTATTATTCATTCCTTCTGCATCACTGGGCAGAAAGGAGAGAGAAGAAACACGAATGAAGGAGTGAAGCTGAGCCAGGGGAGGTAGTTTAAGCCTTTGTTTCTCACCATCTACTCTATTTTTAATTGGCAATAAGTTCAAATTCATCATTACAAGTCTGTTTTCCCTGTGACAGTAACTGGTAAGTGATCACACTGTCCTTAGCTCAACCCATGTGATTTTCCATCTTATTTTGTCCCCACTGTCATGCTGAGGATGGAAAGCAAGAGGGTGGCTGGGCTGGTGTCTGGCAGCCAGTCAAGATCAACCCACCAGATATTGTGAGAAAACAAGACATTTTTCAATCTGGCAGTTGGGTAATTTGGTTGCAATCCTTTCATTGGGAAGAAAGTTTTTATTTGTAGTGTTCCACTATAAAGGTATAAGTATTGTAGTTCAAATGTTTCAGCAGTAAGGAAAAATGGGAAAATAATACGTGACACAGAAGTGGTTTGTTTGGGTTGTTTTTTTTTAAATTTTGTGAGTTGAGAAGCATGTTTTTGGTACCTTTTACTATGATCTAATACACTTCCCCTCTGCATTCTTTTCACAATAACTCTATGGTGAATGTATGGGTTTATTAAGCTGACATAAACTTTGAAAAACAGTATCATGTGAAGAAATCCAGATGTTTAGTTTCTCCTGCAGATTCTTGAAGAAAAGCAGGTAAGGGGTGGGGGCTTTTTGTTTTCTCTGACTAGTATCTCTTCCTGAGCATATATTACTCCAGTTAAGATCTCCTTGTATTTCAGAGGAATAAATAGAAAAGTCGTTTTTTGCAATTTTGTGGTCAGTAGTTAGCAAGTGGGAACTAACTGTGGCTTTTAGCTAGATGCTGTTTATTTCTCTTCTTGATTCACATACATGCAATTTAGACAAAAATTAAGCTATTCCCTGAATAGCTATTCCAGCTATTCAGGCTGGTGGCAGAATGTATCCCCTTCTTGTAAACTGCCAGTTTGGCAGAGAGAATTTAATTCAAATCACTTAGATTTTGGTAGTCCTTTCATCTTTGAAAGTATGAAATACTTTCAAATTAATAATACTAATTACTTGTCTGTGAAAAAAAACAGTGGTGAAAACTTGAAAATTGTTGAAATAAGTTGATTGAAAAGTCTTTCCTATCTTTCAGTTCACATTCCTCATGGCTCTTTCTGACATGCAGCTTGAAGTAACGTATTGATGCCACCTGTTTTTCTTCTGTTCCATCATTTAACTAAAATTCCCTGCTTCTATAAGACTTCATTCTAATTTTAAACAAACTACTTGGAAGAAAACAAACTTGAAGTAGTGGCAGTGTGTAGAAATAATGTTTTATTCTTGATGGTATGCCTGATTCCTGGTTCTTCTATATGAAGTGTATTTAACAAATAAAACCCAAAACAAAAAGCAGGGAAAAGGCATTTTGGGTATCTTATGTTTGATGTAGCTGTAAGTGATGTAGCAAAAGTTTGACTTTTGAGAGCTGTGAATTAATTCCTTCCCATTAATTTCTTATGGCTTTACGTAGTTGAATATACTAGATGTCTAAATTAATACTATTTGTTTTAATTTACAGGTGTTATAATTTCAAGAAATGCTGTGACATATTTGAAGAACAACACTCACAGAAACTTCCATTGTGTGAAAATTTTTAAAACTAGGATGGCCTTGAAAAAGACACCTAAACTATTTAAGACATTTTTTCACTGGAAACTTTGGAAGTTTAGCATTATTGTGTTTGTCTTTCTGGTATTTTTATTTTTATTACAAAGAGAAGTGGGTGTTCAAGATTTTAAGGATGAAGCAGGGATTGAGCCAGTTGTTGGAAAGAAAAGTCACGTATTAGGTCTTGTGTTAAATGCTATGAACAATATCAAAGGTGCAAAGCCAAAAATGCAGATAAAAGCACCCATTAGGCAAACTAAGATTCCTGGAGAGAGACACTGTTTGCCAGGGCACTATACTCCAGTGGAACTGAAACCCTTTCTAGATCGGCCCCTTCAAGATCCTAATGCTCCTGGAGCTTCTGGTAAAGCATTTAAAACCATCAACTTAAATTCAGAAGAACAGAAAGAAAAACAGGTTGGAGAAGAGAAACACTGTTTTAATGCATTTGCAAGTGATAGGATTTCTTTACACCGAGATCTTGGACCAGACACTCGACCTCCTGAGTAAGTTGAAATGTCTATGTCCTGATAGTTGAAAAGCTGCTCAGAAATTCAGACTGCAAAGTGATTTGAGTTCAGCAGTAGGTGATAGTTTAGGAAAGTCTCCTAGCTATACATAATGATTGGCAGTACATAATGATCCACAGTGCCAAAACCAAGAATGTTTAGAAAAGCTCACTTCTTTCATGGTTTTGAATTCGAAGTAACCATATTTAAATAAGGTGTTCTACTTTTGCCTTTAAGGCTAAAATTTCTGAGTAACTTTCAGGAAGACTGCTTAGTTTTACTTAGGATAAAATTAAAAATGTGGTTTCAACATTTTTCCAATTAAAACACCACCCCCCATTTTTTTTAGCATTCAGTGTTAATAACACCACGTAATTTAATTTAATAAATTAGGAATTCAGGCATAATTTAATAAATTAGGAATTATAAACTGCTGAACAGGGTTATGGAAGATCTCAGCAGCAATCTTGTAGTATTGAAGAACTTTTTAAATGTAGACTGTAGGACTTGGGGAGAGTGGGAGAGTGAGTTTTAGTTATGAGCAGTCTCTGTCAGTGTCAGATGAAATGTTGGTGGCCATCTGTGCCAGAAGTGGCTGAACTTACTGAGCCACTGCTGATGCACACGGTGCAGCTCACCATAACCTCTCCTAGAGCATAACTGGGGAGACTTTGCTTGTGTATTCTGTGAGGCAGTGACTGTGGTTATACCTTGGGGTGTCCTCCAGGCCCTAAAGCTGACAGGTGATAAACAATAAGTGTGCAACTTATGAATACAACATTGTCATCTTGACTTGCCATTGGATCTAAAGTTACGTTTAGGATATGTCAGTCTTGAAAAACTGTGGGTTTAAAATTGTATCCCTTGAATGGGACATGCTGCCCTAAGGCTTACATAGTATTTCCACAAAGCTTTCAAATTTGAATTAGGTTGTATTTTTCCTTGCAAACTATGAATTTTTCTAATAAATATTCTTCTTTGTATTCTTAGGTTTCAGCAGTAATGGTGACTTTTGAGTTAGCTCAGTCAGTACCTGCTGCTCTCAATAAAATAACATTTTTTCCTGAAGGAGGCCTGGGTATTACATGAAATGTACTCAAATGTGTGTGAGACAGAAGCAAAACTAAGTTGTTGAATTCTCAGTCATGATATTTTAAAAAATATTCTGAACAGCTGCTCCAGTTGAAGTACCTACCTTTGAACTCAAAAGCCAGGATAGAAAGCAGAAAAGCAGAACTATTTAATGTCCACAGTTACAAAGTTTTGTACTAGAAAGAAAAGTTTAGGAGTTTGCCTAAAAAATTGTTGGTCATTTTGTAACCCCTGACACTTTTTAATTTGTAGATGTATTGAACAAAAGTTTAAGCGTTGCCCGCCATTGCCAACCACAAGCATCGTCATCGTTTTCCATAATGAAGCGTGGTCAACTCTGCTCAGAACTGTCCACAGTGTGATGTACACATCTCCTGCCATTCTGCTGAAGGAGATTATTTTGGTGGACGATGCCAGTGTAGATGGTAAGAAGTCTTTCTGCTTTTGCTTCTGTATTTGTTTTTTTTTTAGTTGAAGGTTAGGAGTGTAGATAAATTGGCTAAGAGGATGTCTCTTTACCACTATTGACATGTATAACAGTATTCTAAGTGGTTTTGTTTCTTTCTTTTTTTTTTTAATATAACATATCCCTCCCCCACCTTATTTTTCCATTAGGTTGTCAAATACGAAATTCCTGTGCTCTAAAAGGTTTTTAAACCTCATTTCTGTTTTTTCAAATTCTGAAACTTATTTACCTGCAAAACTTCTTGCATGACAAGTAGCTTTGTAATTTGTGTTTCAAACCAATTGCAATTTGTAGAACAAATTAACCAAGTATAAATTGGCCCAGACCTCTAGAAATCTGCATTTTATCATAGTGGTTGTCTTTATGCAAATTAATTTCATTAATATGAAGGGCAGTGTCTTTATTAGAAAGTAAAATTAATTAATGGCAAAATAATCTTCAACAGTCAAGCTGAGTCTCAAAAATAATTATATATATACTTAGTGTGAACACAACTGCAAGTTCAAAAAACTTTGTATGCTGAGCTTTAGATGAACATGTTTATACATACTTCTATTAATGTATTTACACTTTTTTGCAAGTCTGTATTGAGTATATTGAAACACTTGGATGTGAAGTATGTTCAGTAGTACAGTTTAATACTAAGGATAGGCAGAACAAAGATGTTGTGGAATGTTTAATGAGAGATGTGGGTTTCTTTCTCAAAATCTGAACATTTAAATAGTTTTTTATATGGCTTCTGTTGCTGTTGTAAATACTGTAGCCTTTGAAAACTGTAAATGTGCCATCATTAAGGAAGGAATTTGCATGTTCTGCAGATAATGTACGAGATCCATTTGCTATGAAAATGGAATTGGTATTCAAATGGTTAACACTGCAGCAGAGATGTACTAGCATGTCCTTTCTAGTTCAGAATTATTTTAATATTCCCTCTCTTGTTCTCTGCTGGTCACCTCTTCCTACACATCTACCCGCAAAATACTCAGCCCCTAAAAATAACCTTCAGCAGGTAGGAATTTTTATGGCTGTGATGTTGAGATAATTTCTGGGGTTAGTGTGAGTTATTTATCTTGTTCACTTAATAGTGTAACATTTTGGGCAGTGGCATGTGTATACACTGAATATCCTGACAGTGATTCCTCTTTCTAGAATACCTGCATGGTAAACTAGATGAATATGTGAAACAGTTTCAAATAGTTAAAGTAGTCCGTCAGAAGGAAAGAAAAGGTCTGATCACGGCACGGTTGTTGGGAGCTTCAGTAGCAACAGGAGAGACCCTTACCTTCCTGGATGCTCATTGTAAGTGTAACCTGTAACTATGCCAGGTCTGGTTTATCATGCTGTTGGTTTTGACTTAATGTTGCAGATTTTTTAATTAATTATAAATGTTAGCAATGTAGCATCTTTCCTATTGCTATTTCATATTATTGAAGATATAATTAGCAATGCTGTTTAAAAATAGTCCATACTGGCTCGCTGGACATGTTAAAACATACCCTGTGTACTACTTTATAGCCAAACAAAAATTCAGTGTTCCCATTTTCTCCACAGGTGAATGCTTTTATGGCTGGTTGGAGCCATTATTGGCAAGAATAGCTGAGAATCCTGTTGCTGTTGTAAGCCCTGACATTGCTTCTATCGATCTCAATACCTTTGAATTCAGTAAACCATCTCCTTATGTGCATAGCCACAACAGAGGAAATTTTGATTGGAGTTTGTCATTTGGATGGGAGTCTCTTCCTAAACATGAGAATAAAAGAAGAAAGGATGAAACCTATCCAATTAGGTAAACATAATTTGAATACTGTTTACATCCTTCTGTTTTCATTGAGTTTAACTTATGAACAGCAGTTTGTGAATAAATTAGTTCTTCAGATGAGTATAATCAGACATCTTAGCGTCTTAGATGTTTTTTGTAATACTTTCTTTAAGAACCACATTTTAAAGCATTCATAAAAATGTAGCCTCCTCAAGATAGTAATTGCTCTGCATTACTTCTTCTACATACAGTGGAAATTGCCTGTATTCCTAGGGGGAAGGGGCAGAGGAGGATTATACACAATTATTTTCAGAGACAGTACAATGATTCTGTCTCCTCATTCACATTACTTGAAAGAATGACAAAAAGGGTCAGAGCACCCAAATACTAGGCTGATACAGTAGTGCATTTGATGATAATTGTACCTGCTTTGTCCACAGACAGGTTACTGGTCTGTAGGAGTTGTACTTTTGCTCGATATCCTCCATACAGAGAAAATTTGTTGGTTTTCCTGATGCTTTCTTTTTTGCCAGCAGTTGTTAGTCTGAACGAATTCTTAATAAATGGCAATAAGCTGTCAAATGAGGCTCTGTGTGAACGTATTAAAGTGCTAGAAGTAGTATCTATGCCAGGAATAAGCATCACTGTAGTGAAATACTAACAAGTGCATGGAAGATTCCTAGAACAGTTGCACCATGATTTTACATCTATATTTAAAAAACCCTACTGTCTTTCTCAGTAAAATTTTGTTTTTGCAGAACACCTACTTTTGCTGGAGGTCTCTTTTCAATATCAAAAGACTACTTTGAACACATTGGAAGCTATGATGAAGAAATGGAAATATGGGGAGGTGAAAATATAGAAATGTCTTTCAGAGTAAGTTTAGCTCCCTAATTAGCAATTGCTTCTATGCTGTCAGTGTACAGGGGATTTGAGAATAAATTAGTATTAGATATTGACTCCTCTGCTCAATCAGCCAACTAGGACAAGGAAAATTGAATTACTAATTACCTATGAAATAAAATAGAAACATGCTCACTAAACTGCTTTTAATTTTTTAAAAATATTTTTAGGGTTGCTGTCTGAAATGTGTGTTTCCAGGGTGTATATGATTAGGAAATTCACTAATGGTATGCCTGATATATGTAGTCTTGCTAGTGGTTTGATGTGTTCTGGCAAACAACAGTATTACTGAATTTTTTTCCACCCCCTGAATTCTAATTGCAGTGTACTTACCCACTAAATGTTATTATTAGGTATGGCAATGTGGTGGACAGTTGGAGATCATGCCTTGCTCTGTTGTTGGCCATGTCTTTCGCAGCAAGAGTCCCCATACTTTCCCAAAAGGTACTCAGGTGATCACACGTAATCAAGTTCGCCTTGCAGAAGTGTGGATGGATGAATATAAAGAAATATTTTACCGAAGAAACACAGAAGCAGCAAAAATTGTGAAACAAGTAGGTGGTGGTGGTGGTATTAGAAATCACACTTGCTGCAGTGAAAGTTTTGGTGAGCAAAAGTTATTTATTGACAAAGTATGTAAGGATTCTAGATATTTTAATGAAAAGACTGTTCAGTTTGCATAATGCTGCAGCCCCAACAAACATGAAAAAACTAAAGTGTTTGGGTGCTGAATGTTGATTTTGTATGGTGAGGTTTTTTATTGGTGTTTATTTTTCATACATTCTCCTGGGTTGTTTGCATTGTGCAGGTACAGGAACTACCAGAAGAACATGAGAGAAACTCCTGGGTGTAGACAGTGTAAACTAACTTATTTTCTAGAGTGAAAAAAAGTTAGTTTCAAGTTGCTTAGTATTCTTACTGAAAGAGCAAGTTTTGTTGTTCTTTACCAGCAGAATAAAACTTACTTGATGATGGATAACCATCCTGTCTCTATCTGCTTAAAAAGTCAGTTATTTTCAAGTAAATAAATATTTGGGGTTGAGGTTAGGTGTTGGCTTATTTATTTTCTAAATTTTCTGCCCAGCTAGAATCTAGAGTTTTCTTTTAGAAGCTGTTTTTCCGCCTTCATGTGATAAATTTTCATGACTGTTGTATCACTGAAAGCATTACATTTCCTAGGCATGTTCAGTAGCTAAACAACTGAATTTTGTTTGGGAGATTCTACATTGTACTGGATATTATGCTAATTATTTCATTAATCCAGTCTGTTGTTTCAGCTTACACTTTTAGTGAGATCAATTTGCTTTATGGCTGTCATCAGTATGGTTTTATTTGTACTTTCCGACTTCATGGCACTCTGTTAAAACTTCCTTGGGACTAAAGATACTTCTATGTTTTCCATCTTGCAATGTATTTTTCTTGCAAGTGCTTTGAAATGCTGCAGGCAGGATGTCAGTGGTGTTATGACACTGAAAGACAGCAGTAACTGTAGTGGTACAGCATTAACAAGAAAAAAATCAATAAAGGAAGCTTAAAACTTGTCTAGTACTACACAGAATATCATAGCTTTACATGTGCAAAATGAATGTTAATATATTTTATTTATCTTCCATCCTTCTTTACCTCCTTTCCTCTAACAGAAAACATTTGGAGACATATCAAAAAGACTTGATTTAAGGCAGCGCCTGCAATGTAAAAATTTTACATGGTACCTCAGAAATGTTTATCCAGAAGCATATGTGCCAGACCTGAATCCTTTGTTTTCTGGATATGTAAGTTTAATTTCAATTACTTTCAATATTCTTCATAGTCCAGTAAGTTTGCTAATGTCATGTACTATCTTAGCCATAGCTTTTAGACTTCAGCTATCTTTAACTGCTCTAGGGTCTTCTGTCACTACTCTGGACAAAGAATCTCTTCTTCATACCTTTTACAGCCTTGTCAATAGCTATGTCATTTTAATTTTTCATTTATGTCAGAAGTCATTTTCTCTGCCAAATAACTTTAGAGATTGCATTGCTAAAACAAAAAAAGTAATGGTTCTTAGCCTGAGGTGAACATGAATTTTTAGCGTGTATTTGCAAATAAAACTTTCCCTTGCTCCTGTTTTAAATATTTTATGTGTATCTGTTCAAATTGTATTTGAATCACAGTAATGTTGTACAGAGCAGGCTAAAAACTCCATGTGGGACTGTAGTTACTAGGCTTTTAGTTAGAAAAGATCACCTGACGAAACAGGATTTTTAGATTTGAGCATAGCAGAAAGTAAAAATGAACAAGCAGCTGTAATTGTTAAACTAAAGGTGACTTTTGTCTATGACTGAGACAGTTTAAGTTTCTGTCATTCCACTGAGCTTTTTTATCCTGATAACACCCTTTCTTTAGTTAAAAAATATAGGTAACCGCATGTGTCTGGACGTTGGTGAAAATAACCATGGTGGCAAACCATTGATTATGTATTCTTGTCATGGACTTGGAGGAAATCAGGTAAAATGTTTGATACCCGATTTTTTTTCTCTCTTCTGCTGTAGCTTTGTCGTATAAAAGCCTTTAATTGTAGAGAAATTGACTAATTTTAATATGCAATTTCTCTCTCCTTATCTCTTTTTTCCTTTATTTTCTTTAACAGTTAATTCTTACACATATTTTTAAGGAAAAATTCCATATCACTCTTCATGTCGTCCTGTTTCTAATGTTTTAACTTCAGTATACAAATTCAGATTTCAAACACACTTGCACTGCTTCACTTGCCCTCTCTTTTCTGTGCAAAACTTTTCCATGCCACCCTTACTCCTGTCTTATAAGTGTCTTCTTAATTCTTCCTTTCCTTATGCTTCCTCCTATTGCTTCTTTCTCTGTCACCAGGACTCGCACTGTCAAGGAAGATGTTGGTTGGAATCCGGCCAATGGGAGACCAAGTGTCCAGGCCTGAGCCACCTTCTCTATCACGCTTGCAGCCTTACAGTGTGAGGTCAAAGTGGCCTATCCTGTAGTGGCTAATGCAAATGAATAATATGATTCCATTTGTTCAAGAGGAGCTCTCTTTGGTCCATAGCTCTTGGAGGCAGCTATGGTGCTCTGTTCCTTCTACAATATAACTTGCAATAGATGTCAGATACTGAATCATTCCGTCATTACTGTAATACTAACAAAAGGAACATCTCCTTCCCTGCCCAGAAATGCACACTTCTCTGTTGCCTTTAAAAGTGATCCTTAATAATTAAAGGTCAGCAAAGGTCTAAAAGTTTTTATTAGAATATAATTGTTATCTTATGGGCGGGAGGGTGTTAATAAATTTTTTTTCAATCTTAAAAGACATCCATTGATGGCACTGTGAGCACTGAGACACATAATCCTGGTCAGGTGATACTTTTCTAATAATTTTTTGTGAGACATGGCATGCTGTCTAGATTAAGTACTACGCTATTATGCTAGCTTCTTACAGGATTAAATTTGGGGTTTTATTCGATTGTGGATTAATACTATCAGCCTTTTCACATTGTCACAGTCATTAATCTGGGAACACTGTAGAAAGACATTGTATTAAGAGATCTTCTGTATGCTTCTATTGTTCTTTAAGTTATCTTGGGCTGTACTAAAACTATTATTTCAAGTGTTATGTTTTTTCTTTTCCCTCCTGCTACAAAATAACAGTCTGAATCCTTTAAATGCCAGCCTTCAGAGAATTAATTTTGCTGATAATGCTTAAGAGATGCATATTTGCTTATTTAACCCTTCTTGTTACAATGCTCTGTTTTCAGTTGTCCTCTATTCTTTACCAGACTTTCAGCAGTGTACTCTGATACTTCCCATGCTGTCATCTTCATCCATATATTTGAAATCAGAGTAGAAAAGAGAACCTAGTTTTCAGACTTGTACATCAGTTATGTATTATTCTTCCTTTTTAGAATATTGGAGGCTGGAAACACGCCCATCTCAATATCCAAAATTAATAAAGTTCTAAAGATAGCTTTCAAGTCATTATTTTTAGGGCTTTCAGAGATTTTGAAGTTCCAGAAATAAATCAGGACAGATTGTCAGATTACCAGATTAAGAGTAAATTACTATGTCTGGGAGCTCAGTGACTAAGCAGGCCACTCCTTCACTGCCTGTTTTGATGACTAATGGTTGGTCATAGAGTCTTAAGAGGGAGATGCCTGTTTGTTCCTTGGTGCTGTTCCCATTGTTTCCAAGGTAGCGAGGAGGTGATTGCTGACCACTGGAAAACAGAAGGCCAAGGGGGATAACTGAGCCTGGCCTTAATATTCAAGGAAAGACATGCTGAAGGTGGCTGACATCCAGAGACAAGAAACAGTAGCAGTGAGATGTAATGTTAGGGACTCTGCTGGTTAATGTGGGAGAAAAGGAAGAGACCAGGATGTTAGATTAGGGCTGAAGGGGTAAAAGAACAGCTGTGTCTGTAACTTTTAGAAGTAAAGCCGTGTTAGGATCAGAATTATAGCTGAGCCTTAGGAGTACTCTGCTGTCAGGAAATCATGGTAAAATGGGCTCACAAAATACATGCTTATAATTACTTTTCGAATGGTTACCTCACAAGAGGATATAACACCATCCTAATTGTTCACATTTATTGTTTAGATCAAGCAGCAAAAGCTGGCATACAGCAATCAGTATTGTTTAGTGTAACAACTTTTTTTTGGTTGTTCTAAGAAAAACAACTTTTTTTTTGGTTGCTCTAACAGAATTGAATGCGGATTTTTAAAGTTAAGAAATGCCAAAATTTAAGTTATCTTAAACTATCTCTACTCTTCAGTTTGTCTCCTTGAATTATATATGGTCCGTGTGAGAGTAAGATTTTGCATCATAGTACACATGCAGCAAATGTTAGTTCCAATTTATACATACAAGTATAAATCAGTATTGCATGACTATTGAAAACTGCTTTTAGTTTCGTAAACACTTTTGAAGTGTCTGTGCTAAAAATCAGAGGAATTATTCTGTAGTCTCAAATTTTTGAATAAAAAAAGAAATTTATTACTTTGTGTATGGGAATTCGAAAGGCTTAATTTAGTTTAATACTTTTCTTTGTGTTTGTTTACCAAAATCTTAAAAAAATTATTTAAATAGTACTTTGAATATTCTGCACAACACGAAATTCGCCATAACATTCAGAAGGAGCTTTGTCTGCATGCTTCCAAGGGACCTGTGCAGCTTCACGAGTGCACCTACAAAGGCCAGAAAACCTTTGCTGTTGGAGAGGAGCAGTGGCTGCACCAGAAGGTACATACCCTGTGCATTGAAATGGCATTTTTATTAGTGATCTTTGATATTAGTTAATGTTGGATTTTCAATAAAAGCAAAAACACCAACAAAACAAAAACTCTGAAGCCAAAAAAATTTAAGTTTAGTTTTGACAGGAAAATGGAGATAATTTCAGCTTTTCAGTCACAGATCAAAACTTGATGTCACTAGTAGGAATGTCACTTAAAAAACCAATTGATATCCTTTAGTGTGTTTGTCTAGATATCCACCTGGAAGTCAATTCAGATGTTTTGTATTTTTAAAATATTTTACAAAATTTTTCCTAACAAAGCAAGTTGGCACTTACTTACGTATTTTCTAGCCCCCTCTGCACCACCTGTATGAGCTTACTCTTTAGCACCCAGCTTGGGGGAAGAACTCTGGGGGGAAATAGCATGTTCATTGTTTGTTCACTTTTTTCCCCCTCCTTTTTTTCCTCCTTTTCTTACCTCACTTTAGGATCAAACTCTGTACAATGAAGCACTACATATGTGCCTTACAGGAAATGGAGAGCATCCGAGTTTGGCATCCTGTAACCCATCAGACCCTTTCCAGAAGTGGATCTTTGGCCAGAACGATTAAGATTTGATATTATAGGCCAGAAGCATTTTATTAAAAGAACCATTCTGAACTGTGATCATATACATATTCTGGATTTTTACATGATAGTTTAAATGCAAAATGTTTAAACAGTTTCTTCTCCCTCTTAAATTGGATATAGAATGTGTCATAAGAGATTCCCTGGGAGTCTGTTATACCAAAGATAATTGGTATCCTGGTTATATTTTGTTTACAATATTTCTATGATAAGACTTTATATGTTGACCACTGATTTGTGGGTCCTATTAGTTCTTTTCTATCTTAGGGGCCATATGTGGGGGGTTTTCTGACATACTGTAAGTACTTCTGAAGAAGACTAAGTTTCTCTGTAGTGTCATGAGAAATTATTGTCTACTGTCTAAAACCTAATACACTTTATATGTATGTTTTTATGCTCAAATGGCTGATTTTATTCTTTTTAATAATTTACTTTATTCAGTGAAACTTTCTCAATATTTTTTAAGTTCCTTCACTTGGAAAATTAGACTGTCAGGTCAAAGCCAAATAGGATACAACATTGTGCTCAGCTTCTAGAAAGTCAGTTGTTTTGTAGAAGAAAAAAGTAATTTTCACTAAAATATGTATTTATTATTATTTTAATGGAAAAATCTGCTTATTTTGATACTAATCGTTTGTTTAGCCAAAACTTCTTGTATAGGTTTTTTGTATTTCATGGACTTAAAATTTATTATAAAGTTGTATTGTAGTAGGCTTCCGAGCTGCTTAACATTCACACATTTTTTCAGCATTCTGTTCATTATTGCTTTTAAATTACATGTTACCTAGTAAACTTCTGCCCCTACCTTCTAGTGATTTATGCAATATTTACCTCACAGGTTTCTAATGTTATCCTTATGTAATTTCTTGTGCCAACACTTGCACATTAATGTATTTTTTTCTTGTTTCTGTTTCCCCTTTTATAAAGGAGTGATCTCAGATTTATCAGTCTGGGGGAGACCTTGGCTTTCCTAACTATTCTGCTAATTATAGAAAATAATATAGCATAATCAAATATATAATCAATTTTTAAAAATTTATAAAGTGAAGACAAAAGTATTTGGCTGCATGATCAAAACTAAAGCTGAGAATAAATTTGAAGGGGTGGGTATTAAAGGTTGAATAGGACAAAAATACACTAATAATAAATCTGTTCCTTTGTGGTAGTAATTAAGCAATATCATTAGAGATAAATGCTAACTTAAGTCTGGTGGGTGAATGGATGATGATGTGGGGTTTTTTTTTACTTCTGTGGTGGGGAGGGAGCCTGTTCAAAATTTAATGGTACCTGACTAATGAGTTCAGTTTCTGAATAAAAACAAGAAAAATTTCTTTCAGTACTTACAAGTTATCTAAAAGACAAAAATGTATATAAGCAAGGGCCAGTGATAATTTGCCAGAAGCTTTAACTAATTTACTTTTTGGGCTTTATAATGCCTTTGAGTTGTGTCTCAGCTTTTGTAAGGCTTTTGGAGACACCTGTTAAGAGTATCCCATGAAGTTAAAGCTGTAGAACTTAACTTGATACAGAGTGAAGTGAAATTGTTGAAAAGATTGTACCAGGAAGGGTCATTTATACCACTGAAAGTGGAAGGTTGTGTAGAACACCACTGCACAAAGATCTGCCTGTGTCCTCTGATAAATATTTTAATTTGGTAATGGAATACAAAGTATTATTACTTTTGCAGATCAAACCAATATTGGAAGGCCAATACATGCACTTGATAAAATGGGGGAGTTGAGGAAAAACAGAATGCAGGTCAATGAGAAAATTGTTGAACAATATGAATAGAG
This sequence comes from Promerops cafer, assembly GCA_013398275.1. Lineage (NCBI taxonomy): Eukaryota > Metazoa > Chordata > Aves > Passeriformes > Nectariniidae > Promerops > Promerops cafer. Next base: position 1,016,740 of record VZSE01013216.1, on the reverse strand, counting down.
GATGGGAGATTACACAGAGAGCAGCTGTGTTGTGTTGAACCTTGGGTATGGAATGGAAACTCAGTGGCCAAGGAACCTGTTCTAGAAGACAAGCTATTCAGCATAACAGTTTAAAAGTACTTGTTCTTTTAGTTCTCAGTTCATGTTATACAGAAAATGCCTTATTTTTAATATCACTGAAGGATAATTTCTTCATGCAACCTGTTTCTCTTACAAGCTTGTCAGACTTGGATATGCACATATGAAACATCATTTATCTACTCGTAATCAGTTGGGATTTTGCCATTTGTTTGAGGTCTTTTGTTTTTAAGAGCTAACATTTCAAACCAGGGTAGAATTTAAATTGCAAAGAAACAAGTGTTCTGTTGCACTTGGAGGTAGGAACATCTTCTTTAGCAAGCTGGAGAAGCTCCACTTCGTATTTTTTGCAGATATAGCAATATATGTAGTTGTTTTTTGCAGAGATTAGGTATAGCAATTCACCTAGTTATTCTATTTTGTCTTTAGTTCTAGATATAGGAAGGAAATTAATTCTGTGATTTTAAAATGGTCTTTTAAGGTTTTCCTTTCATTTTTTGAGACTACTTTTCTGGTATAACATAGGTGAGTAGTACAAAATATGTATCATACATAACATTTTTGTAAGGTATGTTAACTATCATAGTTCCTTAAACTGTGACATTTTAGTCTGTATTTTGCAGTACCTAGTACAGCAGTTCAGTCTTACCTGGACTCCCTACTACCTGCCACAAAAGAGGGAAGCAGATCTATAAATAGAGGAAAATTTTGTGTGACTTTTTTGGTTCTGTTCTGTTGAAGATCTGAAATTAACTTTTAAGTCGCACTGACTATTGCACTTCCAAATATTTGTGTGTGTGTGTGTACATACACATATAGGCATCATATAATTCTAAGAGATCTGCAAATATGAGTAGAGGGTTAAGAAGTTGGATTTTGGGTTTTTATTAAAGATGATAATAAAGCAACAGCATCTTCTGGCTGTTGATAATGTTCTCTTTAAAGTGGCTAATAGTTGTTAATAGTTGGAAAGGCTTGCTGAAAATCAGTTTGTTGCAGATGGGTTCTCTGGCTCGTTTACTTTTTTTTTTTTTTTCCCAGTTCAAAGCTCTTTCAGTAACATTATATGCCGTTCTCTGCCCCTGTGAAGGGGACAAAGGTAAATAGTATTCCATACACAGCATGTAAAAACTAATACCTCAATCAGATGGCTGTATAAACTACTGAAGGTTACTAGAACAGCTGGCATCAGTGTTAACCTCCATCTCACCATGCTCTCTTACACATCCAGAGAGTAATCACAAGTGCTGAAGAAGGCTTGACTTCAGGCCAGGCCAGTTAAGCCACACTCCTAGCAGGACGAAGCAGGTCCTAAACCCTTTGGGACTTCAGCACCTGTGGCTCTGGGTAGTACTGCCTGCGAACAAGAGGTCCCTGCTGGTTGCTCATGGCTGCACCTGGTTATGACACCATTCACTGCAGTGGGAATTTGCCAGCCCACCTTACCTGAGGATATTTATCACCCTTGGGAGTAATTGCTGCTTTACTCTAGGGTGAGTGTAGAATAACGTGAGTACTGTTAACAGATCAACTTACAAGTGAAGCTGAACTCTTCCTACTTCTGAATGGGCAGCCTGGGATCTTGGATTAGAACCGGTGTTGAAAGTTGTTTTACATTTTGTTCTATCAGTATGGCTTAGCAAGCCGTGGAGCAGCCCTTTCAGCCACAGTTCACAGCAATGCCAAAAGCAGTCTAATAGCAAATATGGGACTCCCAACAGACTACAACCAAGTGATACCATAATTCCTGTGAGAACTTTTTTATCATCTAGAGCACAACATCTCATCTTTATCAATTTTTAAAAATACAAACAATTAAGCTATACGTAATTTATCATATAAGCAAACTTAAGGACAACTTACTTTTTATAAATGTGCGTCTCAATTTGAATAAATATCAGAATAAAAAGATAGCAGAGATTGTGCTGTGATTGTTAATTATTTTCCTAATGAAGCTATGTTGATCATGAGTTTTCAAAATTAGCAGTTGCCCTGAAATTTAGCAGTATTCTTTGAATGTTGCCATTGAAATGATCTGATGTATAAAATTACTGCAAATTGTCCACCAGAGAGAGCTGTTGCAAAATTTTTTTTTTATTCCAACAGCTGTTGAAAACAATTGTTTCATTACCTTATTATGAAAATTATAGGCACAGATGAATCAGGTACAGTATTTCCCTGGCTAAAGAAAATTGTAGGCAGTAGTATCATTAGAGGGCAAATGGATATACCTAAGAAGGCATTTCTGTTTATTTAATTTAATTGGCATACAAATATTTAGAAACAAAAACACACACACACAAAAATTCCACACAAACTGCTTCTTCTTACGCTATCAGACTATCAGGAATGGGAGAAATGCTTGAAATTTCACAGAGTGCCTTTGGAGGCTCTGCAGGTGTCAGGGAGGAGGTGCAGTACTAATTCTGGCTCTCTTAGCTGAGAGAGGCTCTCTAGTGACTGCATAGCAGAAATGAGATGCACAAAGCACTGGCAGCCAGGATGTAACGTAGAAACCTGGTTTACTTCATTGCAAACAAATGGACAATATATATTGTACAATATATAATAAAAATACAGCTGATACAAGTGCCACTAATTAACAAAAAAGCTATGTTAAGACTTAAAAATGCTCATTTTTGTAATATATACACTGCAGTAATAAGCCACAATAAATACATCAAATTTCATATCATTCATAATAAATACCGAAAATATAAATACAGAAGAATACAGTTAATTTGAATAAATTATTACAACGTAAGCTATAGGTTAAGTTCTGTTGAATATTATTGTAGCTTATATTACCCTTTGGCATCTTTGATGTTACAACTTGTTTAAAAAAAGGAAATTAAGGAAATGTGTAGTTCATGAAGCTTAAAATTATTTCCATATACAGATTTTACGATGAACTTTCTTTCCCTTTGCTTCTTCAAACAGTTTAAAAGCAGCAGTCCAATTAAATATCTTGCTTAACTGTTGAGACCTCCATAATTTTAGTATGCAAGATCATCTGTAATGGAAAATGTTAAGTATGTACCATAATTATTTTTCTCAGAAATTAATAACATTAGAAGTAATGTACAAATTTTAAACTAATGGCTGCAATTACACATTTTTACTAGTCCCATTTGAATGGATTACCTGTCTGAAAGACCATCAACTTAAGTGCTTCTGAGTTTATGCCATGGTGTACTATTTACGACTTGCCAACACAAATTTCAAAAGCAATTTTATATTCTTGTGGGGATTTATACATATATATGTATGTATACAGAGAGAGATGAACTTGCTAAAAGACAGGGTTGGACTACACAGTGTGCATGTTAATATAGTCTGTTAAAACACTTTAAACATATAAAAGGTAATGTGTTGTTTCTGTGTTGACAAAATTTCTATTAGTTGTAGATTGAAACAAATCAAAATAACCAACCGCCATGTTTTATGTTAACATGTATTAAGCAGTACATTTGTATTAATAATTTTATTTGTAAAAGGTTATTACAACAGAATGCAATTCAACTTAAAAGATCAACTTTACTAAGACAATATTACAGGCTGAGGATCTTAGGAACAGTTTTGTAATCTACAGATTTTGACTATTTTTGCACTGTTAAATGTCTAGCGCTTATTTTACATCAAACACTTTTTAAACATATTTCACAAACTACACTTCAGACGTATTTCCATAGAAGTGCCTACAATCAGTCAATTAAAAGAAGTGTCCAGTTATTAAGTCTTGTTCACATGGGCATTTGAGACCTGAAGTTGTGGTATTTGTGTGAAATGGCTTGAAAAAAACCAGCATGCTTGCTTCTGGTTTTAAGAGAACCAGCTGCCAGTGCACATGATGATCTTTTCAAGAAGCTGAAAACTGGTGCTGAATCTATATCTGAGACTCACATATGGTTCTTTACAGTGATTCCCCCATTACCCCAGCAAGGGTAACCTTCATCCACAATCCAACCCAAAATTTCCTTCTTAAAAACGTATTTTACAAGTTTAAGATGGAGAAACCTAAAATAATTACCTGCCATAATGTACTAAGCCTCATCTGAAAATGCCAAGATAAAATGTTGATAAAAGGACAATTTTGTCTTTACTTTTAGCACCTCTTGCTAGCTGAGAAACTGGATATATGAGAATACGTGCCTGGGAGCAGAGTTAACTAAAATTATTTTGAACTTGTCTTTGAAATTGCCATCAGCAAAGAGTGACATGGTAACAGTGCTTCTAGGGTGTTGCTTTTTAGTTTTTTTACCCCATGCATTTGGATAAGTCTTTTATTTAATGGCCACCTGCATAGCTCTGGTCTGGACAAAATGTCATTTCCTGTTTCCACTGAGTTCATGTTTGGTTACAATATACTAAGTACCAGAAACAATATTTCGATCTAACATAGGCAAGCTTGTAGTGACTGTCCATATAGTTTTCCATCATTGCTCTGAAGAGATGTTAATAAGCCTTTTTCCTTCAGTTGTTTTTTTTCAAATGCTTTATTTTTCCCTTTAGAAGAAAAATAATCCTCATCAATCTGCCTCTTGCCTTCATCTTCCTTTTCCTCTAAATTGTTCTTTCTATCCTTCCTGCACTCACTCAAGTGTTTGAAGAAAAAGGATTGTCTCGATCCTTGTATTAGAATAATCATGTGCATTTGTATCTTCCACCATTTTCCCTATCAAGAAAAGCTAATCCCATCTCCTTGGTTTGTTGGAAAAGTGAACAGTTAGAGAAAAATGTACATGAGAGATAACCTTTTTTTAACTTGGGCCTACTGGACATTCATTCATGAAAGAGAAGTGTCATTGCTAAGTTCCAAATTAAAATAATTATGTTAATAAAGTACAAAATTTACCTTCTGACTTTTTTTTGTTCCACCCCCAGCCTTGGATGAAGGACTATGATCTCAATTGAGAAGCCTCCCACTAGATCATGTTCTTTAAAACTACATTGCACTTCTTCATCACTTTACAATATTTGTACTTTGGATTTGACACTTCTTGGAGAAAATGGACAATAATTTGCACATGGACAATGATTACAGAGAATAGCAAAATTAAGAATATTGAAAAAACCTTGAAACACTGAAAAGGCAAATGCTGAGATTTCTCATACCAAGGAACACGTAAGTGAACTAGACTCTGTTTTGAAAATAACAACTTTCTAACATTTTAAAAAAATAGTAATCAGATTTAATATTTTAGAAATAAATTCTATAGAATATATTCTCTGAGTTAATTCTAGATTTTCAAAGTATTTTACATCAACTGTCCTGCAACCGTAATAAAGCAGATGATAGAACTACTCTTTAGTCTCAGTGGGAAAGTCACATCCCCGAATGCTTAAAGGATTTTCTGTATCATCCTCTCCTGTTCCTGACTGTTTCAGGAAATAAAACAACTGGCACAATGAACATCGGTTTCTAAAACTCATGAGCTATAACAGTGGAGATGGTTATTTAGCAAATGCCTTTTAAAAGGATATCATGGGTCTGTCTTGCTTTGTGTTTGAGTAAGGACAGCTGCATTGCTACAGGAGCAGCCTAGACAAGGAGTTTCAACTGAGAGAATTCAGCTGGCAAAAGGAGACCATGCAGAAAGACTGCCTGTTGCTGCCAAGTATGGTGTTGCAGGAAAACTACAATCTTGCTGCTCAAATGTTAAGCACTAGACAGGTAAATGTTGTATATTCAACACAGCTTTTATTCTAGTTTTTCACTGTGAAATTTACTTTTTAACTTCTGCACATTAATCCAGTCTAAGGAAAGGAGAGCTCATTTCAACTGTTCATGTTAGTGAAAAATTTGTGGTCACTTCTGAGCTGGGCTGGGCTTAATTTTGAAAGTGGCATAGTCTGCAGAACAAAAATTTAGTTATAATGCCAAAACACGCGAACAAAATGGTATTTTACCTGTTCTATAGAATTATGTTTTATCACAGTATCTCCAAGTACATTACAAACCAGAGCACAGAGAACATGATGACACAACAGGACAAAGGCAAAATCTCCTTTCTCTGAGCCCAGTACTCTCTATCCAGTGTATCACATTTCTGTTAGGAACACCTGAACTAATAAAAACTTTTATACATGCTCAGTTTTGCATACAAATGTATGTATACAATCTTTAACAAAGCAGCTGTGTTTGTGAACACAGCCTGGGAAGCAGGGAAAGCAACATGATCAGTTTATTAGCAGATCAGGTTAGAAACTGGGTCTGGACTGGGACCAGTCAGCAATCTAGTGAGTAACAGCACCACCAATACCACACAGGAATCCTGCAGCACTTGGACCAAAGGCAGGATCCCACTGTTAATAGAGCAGGGGAGCAGCTGAGCCTTATCTATAGCAAGTGACAGTTACTATGGGGTGGAACCAATGGCCTTAAACAAATGTCAACTCCAATTACGATTCACGAGCAGGAACTTATGTAAATGAAAAACTGTAAAGCTTTACAAATCCAGAATTTTCTGATCTAAATGGCATACAGCTCAACAAAGAGTATTAGAAGCTTCAACTGACCAGCTTTTAATTTCAAGGATGTTTCAGTGGATATGAGTTATAGCTCTTAAGCAACAATTGCAATTGCTGTAATCATGCCAACGAAATTCTAACTTCATGTCTAACATCAATTAAAGCTTTAAATATATTTAACAGTGCACCTTTTTCCAAGAGAGGTGAAGTTCAAAGGCAAAAATGCATCTGCTTTTAGGTGCTGTTCCAGTAATGGCCTGTGTGAAAATTCCAGTTTGTTTCAAGAAAGGGAAATGCTTCTGTTATGACTCGTTTTTGTGAATAAAATATAATCACAAATATATACCGGGCTTCTTAGGAGGGTTTATCGGTAGCCAGATATCTTGGAAATAAAGCTGATAAATACTATCAGTAACACAGATACGTTCACAAATGTGTTGATACAGAAGCAAATACTACTGGTTATCATTTAGTAATATATTATTTTTATAACACAGAAACAGCCTACCCAAAATGAAAGGACTGGTTATCAACATGAATATTAACAGCTGGGAAATGGGACACAGCATGTATTATTATATACTAGCCCAGAAAGTAACACTAAAATATTTTCCATCCCATGGCTTAAGCTTGCTTTTCCTTAAATGAAGAGTATAGTTTTTTGTTCTAAAAAAAAAAAAAAAAAAAAAAAAAAAAAAAA
>VZSE01013216.1:854687-1009482 GCA_013398275.1 Promerops cafer | reverse complement strand
AAAAAAAAAAAAAAAAAAAAAAAAAAATCAAAGTTCAATCAAGTGATGGGAAACTAGCCTCTCACCTGATTTCTACATCCTATTCTAGATTTCAGCTAAATTAACCTACCTATTTAGTCAGGGTTTCAACTGTTGTTTTTTTTTTTTCATTCTAGTCAACTTGTAATTGCTAAAAAAGGCTTTAACTTTGTTCATTGCTTGCATGGATTTGGCTGGGCAACAGGTTTAACCTGTATTGAAAAAAGGAGAGGTTACTGGGTTTTTTCCTCAGTATGAGTTTATCTCTGTTAGACAGCTTGGTGGTATTATTAATAATAGCTACCAGGAACTCTCCACGAATTATAAACAGACTGGACTTTATAACTTGCTGTAAGAACGAAAGAAGATTTCTTTACTTTGTATGTTGAGATCAAATCTTGATCACAAAATACCATATTGCATCAAAAGAAATGTATTATTAGTTATGTTATCACCCCCTAGTCAATTAGGAATATTTTTTCAACTTAAATCTTTATTCTGCACATTTTACTTTTTGACTCCCAGGAATGAGCTACTTCAAACATGGGAAAACAGTGTATCACAAATGCTTTATATACTATCCCTCCTCCCTCTACCTCTCTCTTACAAGGTACTGCTTGTTATCCTATGCTGCAGGCTTTAGAGAATTTGGCTGTATTCACCCCTGATGCCCCAATGGCATGGAACATACACATGCAAATACTCAGAAGTTTTTACAGATGCCAATATTACAGAGGACTGGGATCAGAAATCTGTGCCAATGGAAATAGTAAATAACCATCACCTCAATATTTAAAGCTAGCTGAGAAGTGTTTTATAAAGTTAATCACTTACTGTGCTTGCTAATATTATTAAAGATATTTTTCATGTGAAAGCGCAGGGGCCAAGAAAATAATTTCTTATTGCTCAGTAAGGGCATGAATAACAAAGCAAAAGATTTCATTTAACTTTCCCCTGAGAGAAATACCCCAGTAAAGTGTGTGTGGTTCTCCAACACACTCTGAAGTTAAAGAGCTGCTACTGATCCTCATCTACTGTCCCAGCTCAAGCAGAAGAGATTTGTGCTTTTGGTGCTGGTGTTAAGGGAGAGTGCCTAATTTAAGCCCACTGTCAAAGCAGGACTCCTATAGACACAGAGACTTGTTACATTTGCCCTTAGAATATCTTGAACAGAATAATTTATTCTTAAGTGCAGAACTTTAAGGACTAGCACGTTTCTCTTCAAAAATCATGGGTATTTGCTGTATGGAACTGGAGAATACAGGCACTTACCTGGCTACTCAGCCTTAGAGAAAGAGACTAGAGTGGTCTGTGACTGCGAGGAGCAGAGGCTGTGGAATTGCTGAGCCAGATAACCAACATGAGAGCGCTTTCCCAGGAGATGGAATACGTTGCAAGTTTGGAATCCAGTCCCTAGAGAACTAGACTTTTCAATGCAGTTCATATAAAACATGTAGGACTTCTTGTGGAAACAAGTAAATAAAAAACCTTTCCAGTTACTACATGGAGTAAAAATATTTTGTTAATTTAGCATAAATATGAGAAATCACTTTGTGCCCAGATTTCATATAAAAACAATTAAGTTAGCTTTTTTTTTGAAAAGCATATTTTACATCAGCAGTTTTTCTACTAGGAGTACTGTACATGATGTTTTAAAGAGCTTCTAACCAGCAGAGTCACTGTTACAGAGATAAAATTTACAGTGTTTACACATGCACACTGTTAACCATCTAGATTTGACACAGATAAAAACTAAGATGCTGATCCTTATTTTGACAAACAAGACAGGCCTACATTTCAACTACTTAATGTATAATAAATGAAATTTCAGTATTAGAAGAATAAAAATGCTGAAATAGATTTTGAAATCAAAATAAGGCAGTGCAGAATTACCAATGCAGAGAAAACCTGTTTCCTATGCCTCCTTTTCTAGACAAAAGCAAGGTTGTTTAATAAATTAAAGGTACTTTCATTCCCATTTCATTTAAAAACTACTGGATCACAATGTAATAGTTATCCATATGATGCACATGTTCTTCTGCTTGCAGACTTTTGCAGATACAAAATTTCTGAAGCTGTTTTTCCTCACTGAATGGACTGTTTCCTTTTAAGACCTAATGGTACTAAATTTGAGATACAATCAGAAGTCCACAAAAGCCAGTCTTGAATTTCATAAAAATTTAGGCAATCTAGACACTTCACTTTTTTTTCCATGCTTTATTTAAACTTTGATCAGTAAGGCTCTGCTTTTATAAATTGCACACTGACATATTCATAAACTGGCTTGGGAAAAACGTACAGGTTTTGTTACAGTGAATTTTAAGATCTTACATTGCCTCAGGGTCTGGAGCTATGGCATTTCTCCGAAGAGGTTCACAGTTCCCGCAGTTCGTACAGTACTGCAAAGTGGCACTAAAGTGCGTGAGTATCTGAACGGTGGCTGGGCTGAAGGTGCTGTGTGAGCTTAAGCTACTGCTTTGCCATTATATACAAGATGGTTTTTCTTTGGGAAGGGGGTACTAGTTCTGGAATGCCACTGATTTTAGTTTTAAATGGAGGATTGTCTACCTTTCTCTATTCTAGATGATGTAAATGCCCCCTTTCTGACTCTTCTGTTTGTCAAGAACAGTAAAAGAGAAAATAGTACACTCTAAAAATGTGTTTAAAGATGATTTATCAGAAATGGTATTAGGAAAAAATAAGGAAGAATACAAGATACTCCAGATGAAAAGTGGACATGCTCTTCGTAAGTAGCTATGGATCTTCTGCTCAAATGAACATGCTGTTCATTTTCATCAAAACATGAATCTGAAACTATCATAAATAAAATACATACAGTACAGAACAATTAAAACTTTTTTTTTTTGTACAGTAGTTACTTTTACATTAAACTTACCACCTTTTCACATATGTTGAAAATTAGGACTCTAAACATGATTATTTCAAAGTATCATTTTTAACAATCTTGCACAGGCCCGACAGTCAAAAATACGAAGCTTTGATTCAGATAGCTTGGCAGGTTTCACATACGTTCATAGGTAGGCTACTTTGAAATATTTTGGGTGTGTTTTTTACTTATCTTTTTTATTTTTATCAAAAAAAGGGTTTGATTATTTTTATTTAAATCTTTACATGTAGAACTGGTTTTGTGCAATACCACTGCCAGTGTAGCTTGAGAAAACAAAATGTGTCTGGAACATTGACTATAGTCCAAGTGTTGTCTACCTCTTAAAAAAGTAAGTTTCTAGGAAAATCCAATGGGAGTGAATTTTAACACAGGAAGTCAGTCCTAGAATAATTTTAATATTAAACAGGCACTGTCTCTACCACTGGTGATTTGATGCACTCTTCGTGCAGTCTGCTCTTTTCTGAGAGGTTTAGTGAATTCTCAGCAGGGTGTTCTTGCACATGACTGTCACCATTCAAAGCTGAAACAAAGCCATCTTGAGAAGGACCTTTCAAGTATGAGTGAAATTCCACTGGCGGGTGACTCGGCCTATGCTCAGTATATAAACTGTTACAGGGAGCACTGCCATCCCCTTCAGAAGATGAGCAGCAAACAATCACTGAGGGGTTTGCAGAAGGGTAATGAGGGCTGCTAAAAGTTTCCTCTGATTGCCGTGTGTAGTCAACAAACTGTTCTGAAGTCATGTTGTAAGGCACCAGAGAAAGACTACCATTCTTGACAGCATCCCTTTCTGAGTAAGTCTCACCAATCTGGTTAGCAGTGCCAGCAACGTGGTTCTCTATTTGGTAATACAGAGTTGAAGAGTTAGTATAGTATGAGGCATTTTTAGAGTGGTTTTCATGCACAGCAGTTCCATCAGAGTAGCAAAGGACAGAAGGAAGAGGCACCATATCAGCATGGGAGCTCATACTTTCTACAAAATCACCTGCTTTTTCTTCCTCCTCATCTTCCTCCTCATCTTCCTCTTCCTCTTCATCATCATCTGATTCACTAGGGGCTAAACTCTGTGTACTAGAATCTGTAACTCCACTACAAAAGCTACTCCCATCTTCCTCTTCCTCCTCTTCCCCTGGGCAGTCCAAGTCCTCGGCTGACTGAGAATGCATAACTGTAGCCGGGGCTTCGGTTTCAATCTCAAAATTTTCTGCAATGGAATATTCAACTGGATGGGGTCCTGGACTCATGGAACTACTGTGTGCACTTATCTCAGTGTGACAGCCATTGAGTGCTGGAACTTGCTGCTCTCTATTTTTCTCCAATTCAAGTTTCATTATCGTGTGCAAAAAGTGAGTCCGTACACGGATAGGGTTAAATTCAATTCTACCTGCTGTATTGCTACACCCTTCTTTAGTGCAACCGCATGGAAAAGACATACGATCCACCTTTTAAAAAAGAGAATATAGATTAACAATAGGAAGCAAAAGCGTGGTGACATGACAGAGCCTAGACAGCCAGAGAAATACAAAGGTGAAGTGAGATTCACCTTGAGAAATGCTGGTAGAATTAGTCAAAGCTAACAATCATTCAGGGAGTCCGCCCTGGAGTTTAGCAGTACTGAGAGAACAGTAAAGGGCCTGGACATGCTCTGCTATTGCAGAGAAGGGAAAACTGATTCTGTTCCATAGGAGAAAATATTACACAGTGGAACAAAAAATAGGTAGCTTTTCAATTTCTCTGCTACAGCTTTACTTCATTTTGTGCTGAAATCCAGGCAAAAGCATTACCAGAAACACCTTAAAATTTGGTAAAAAAACATGGAAATTAGACACCCATTGAAACAAAATTAATGATATACAGAAACCTTTATAATGTTACCAATGGAGACACCTGATCTCAGAAAACAGGAACAAAATCTCAAGTGCATTTTCAAAGGTAATCCAGTCAATTCTAGATGCAATTTTGTAAGCTCAACAGACTGGGCACAGAACTTCTACATCTAATATCTTAAATTTCTGAAAATGTGACTGAATCCATGTGTTGGCAAGTTTGATCAGACAGCCTAAGGTCTATGACTTTCATCTGCACTGTAACACCTAAACATCAAATATGCATAGGACAACCACACAACACAGTCCAATCCATCTTCCCCACATGTGGAGATGAAAACAGGAACAGCAAAGAGACTATATTATTTAAAATAGCAGAGAAAGTTTAGTTTGGATTTATGAGATGATGAAAAATGCATTCAGGAAGAAAACTCAGCTGCACAACAGCAAGTCAGCAGAACTAGCAGAAATATCTTTTAGGGAACATTTTGGGACACATACAGCTGACACTAGGCAAGTGTACAATATGAAATACCTCTTCAGTCTGCAGAGGAAAAACTTACCTGCTATATTAGCAGATACCTATTTACTGCCTACATGCAAATTTATCATGCACAGATTTTAAGTATCATGCATGTTACATAAAGGACAGTATTGCAAAATGTCATTTATTGTTTCCCATGGAGTTTGGACTATAATTCACATCTGGAGTGTCTGCTAATTGTTTCTAAAATAAAAGGTAATATCCCTTCTGAAATCTGCAGGCTACTTATTCTTCTGTTGTCTGCGTCTGCCTATTTAGATAAAGGCCTAAAAGGAGTATGAAGAGCAGAACAGTTGTGTAAGAACAAAAAAACACCCTAAGCCATGTATATGCCTAAAATCATACTAAAGGTATTTTAGGAGATTGTATTGATTGCCCACTATATACCCTTAAAACGGGGCCTTAAAAAACAGGTTGGACATCCACAAGTGTTATTGCCTAATACTTAATTTCCAATAATTAGAACTTCAAGAACAGAAAGTACACATGTGTGCATGGGCACACAACCTTCCCCCTCCCCAGATAATTAAATAATGACAATAATGTAGACATTTACCTGACATTTTATGCCTGCAAGACTGCAGGTGCAAGTTTCTGGGTCACAGAACACACGGCAGTCACAGCCACAATCCTCTCTGGACAGGCGGATGGCTCGCAGCTCGTGCTTTTCTTCCACGTCGATCTTCTTCACTCCAGAAGCTCGCAGCAATGCCCGCCGCTTTTTTGTAGGCAGGGGTTGGAGAAAGAAGTACTCATCTACTTCAGTGTTGTCTAGATCAATATCATCATCAGAAATGTCATCCAGAGTCAGTGTATTGGCTTCCTCAGATTCCACCGTACCGTTCTTTGTCATCTATTGCACAGAACAGTTAACGAAGTCCTTAAACGACGCTCACACGCACATCATGTCATAGATGTCAATATGTGAAATGCATTATCAATGTACAAAGCTGTATGTAAAAATGCTGCATGACTGCCAGAAGTTCCAGAAAATGATCACAGATGGGGTGACCAAGCATTTCTTTCACATTTAGCACATGAATTAAATACACTTTTTTAACACCAAGTTTGTAATGAAGGTAAGAAATTATCTGTTCTTTATTTACCTAAATTTACTGTTTGCCATTAGCTTCTAGATCTCATGCCTTTCTGAAATTCTAGTCTTTTCTGTATTGTTTCACAAGATAATTTTTGAGATCTTAATTGATTCGTGTCCCTGAGCTCTCTGAAATTCTTAAATATTCCTTTTGAGACAGCAATGATACTACTGACAAGGGTTCAGATTATAATGCATCAAAGGTTTGTAAAATGGTATATTTTACATACTACTACATTTTCTGTTACTCATTTCACATTACACTTTTAGAAGAGGGGGTAATACCTCCCTGAACAGTTCCGCCTGGCCCTGGGACAATGGGGAGATTATTTGCACCAGGTACTTCAACGTATCAGGTCAATAAGGTAGGAGAAGCAACATTAGAAGTTACCCTTTTTCCTGCACATTCTACAGAGAGAGAGAGGTGAATCCACACAGGGATTAAATGCATCTTGAATTAGCAGCCTGAAGCTAATGCCTCACCATACACACAACTCAGCCTGAATATTTTGATCCAGAATGGCACTCTTGGTTATATCTTTTCATTTTACATTAGCAAGGTAAAACTAAGTACAGTGTATTTATGTTTATTTGATTTCTTTGTTTGTTTGTTTATTATATAATAGGGGAATGACCTGCCTAAGAAATCTGATTTCTCTATATACAAGGCTCAAACCACTCCTTAAGCAGATCACTGTTGTTTAATCTAAGTTTGAAACTGTGGAGGGAGAAAAATTCTAATCCCTGCTCCTGTAATTAGTTTACTATTGTATTCAATTACTGTTTAATAAAAATTAACTTTTAGGGCTCTTACCCATGAGGTGAATGCTGTAACTGGTCAGCACACAAAGGCACCTACAGAACCATACCAATCCTGTCACGTATTTCTCCTCCTCCTGCAAATCATAACTATTTTGCTCCACAGCAGTAGAGCATTAAGGACTGGCCTCCAGTGATGAGCTGAATGCCACACGCATCCCGCAGGCTGGAACATCAAACGCGTGGCATCAGCCAGCAGTTTGCCATTTCAAAGCACCTCAGCTCCTGACTTCTTTGCAGGATGATTTCCTTGTTGTCTCCTCTAATTATTTTTTCCCTCCGTTTTACCACACAAAGAACAAAGGAATTAATAAAAGGAAAGAGTCTAACATTTCTCAAAAAAGTAACTGGGTAACTACAAAAGGAGGAAGATTATCAAAAACTACCAAATACATTTTCCAGAACTTCAGGGGAACATTAAGCTCCTTTGATTGTTATAATATATTGTCATATGCTCATCTGAATTAAACTTGATATGTAGATGGATAAATTTCCTCATAAATCTAATGGTTCTGTGGTTAATGTCATAACCACAGAACAAAGGCCAATGAATATGTGAAGCCCTTGGGTGAAATTCAGTCCCACTCAGTAAAACAGGAAAAATGTAGGATGGACACCTCTGCCTTGCCCTAATTGGAAGTTATTCCTTACGACTTCCCACGAAGGGAACCTACTGTGTCCACAGACCGTGGAGCGTTAACATCACTAGTCTCATGCTAATAATGTTAATTTTGGGAGACATTATGAGTAAGCAATAAGGACTCTTTTAGGTAATTTTTTGTGCTTACTCATGTTTTCTCAAACGATTACCTTGTACCTTTCATTTGATAAGACAGCTTTTGCATCCAGAATTTTCACACTCTGCTGCTAACAAGAGTTTATGCTCCTGTCAGCAGTGTTAACATCAAAGTGCTGGTACTAAATGGCCAAAGTGACTTGAAGATGATTTCACAGTCTTTATCTGCTTTTAATTAAGAGATGTTTCTTATTTGGCCCTTTGCTTTAAGCAACAAAACCAATAAACAGTACCCAATATTATGGAAACTGGATTTCAATATATTCCTGTATTTTTATTTTTTTTTAAACAGGTTCTACAGGAGCAAATACTTTCTACTCACCAATTTGTATATTTTAATGCAGTGCAAAAAAATAAAAAAATCCCAGAGAAACTGAAATTAAAAACCACACTGAAAATGTTACTTTCTGAATATTACATAATGGTTTTCAAATAGAAAAACCTCTGATTAAACTTCAGTCTACTTCATTTTCTCATTTTCTTCATTTTTCTGTGAGGTACAGTAATTTTTTATGCAAATCCTGATTAGCACATTTTCATTAAATGAATTATAGTTTTGCTGACATAACTGCTGACACTGTCACCTTAGAATGCCACATTTCCTTTTTTATTCATTTAGAAACTATGTGAATGACCAAGCAGTTCTTCCATCTCTGTAATGAAAAATCAGCAAGGCCCTGTTTTCTTAAGCAAACCATGCTCGGTGCTTTACAGTGACTCTTCACTAATTCAGCAAGTCCTGGATTTTCTTTTCATGTTTGACATTTTGGTGTTTTTTTTAAACCCAAGCACATAATCAGGGATGCAACTAAACTGAGGTTAATAGACTAGTTAAAACAGGAAGTTTTTTGTTGCCTGTGTTTTTATAGATGCTCCAGATGAAGAGGAATATTCCACTCTAGTGTAAGATTTAACACCAGTAAGATGTGCAGTAAGATCACCAGTAAGTGATGCATCCATAAGGAATGCAAATAAGGCTCTCCTCATTCACTGAATACTTATGAAGAGATAATGCAGAAACTTAATAAACATCCACTCAAACAAGTGACTGGGAAGATGGAAAAACATGTATTTGGAAAACAAGCAGAAAGTATGGTGTCCCCAAAACAGACTGGACTGAAGTGAAATAAGTTAATGAAGAAAGGAGATCCATCCCAGCCAAGAGGAGGGTTTAGGAAAGGATGAAGAGCCAATCTCCATCGCATAAAGGCTAAAAGGCCTCCTCATTCTACTCTTTCAAGGTAAGTAAGATTGTGATTTTTCTTTATTTACTTTCTAGCTAAAAAAAGTGAAATATTGGTGTGCTTGACTATTCTATACTCACTTCACTGGGGATTCCTCTCTTTGAGCTGATTCCTGGAAGTCAGCCAAGGGATCAGTTACACAGCACAATTCACACTTGATGCTCTGAAAATTCTGTGATGTGAGATGTTACAGGTATAAGCTCTATCAAGTGATAAGTCACAAACACTCTACTAGCCTTTGGTTTCCATCCTGTCCAAATATCTGTCTTTGATTTGCCTTTGTCCTGAGTGGTTTTATGTTTGTTCTATGACAGTTCAAATTTTATGACCTTATGAATTTATTTAAGAATCTATTTAGCTATGAAAAAAACCCAAACAGTTAGGAGACTGAAAAAACTAATTACAAATGTGAGGATCATGCACACTTCCTCAGGCCCTGAGACAAAGAACTCATAAACTCATAGTTCATATGGAAAAAATGCTTAAAGGCATTTCTTAAACTTGGAGGGTGCCATTTTGCTCTGCACAACTATAGAAACAGAGATGTAGTATCACAAAAGAAGGGGATGTGCAGCACAGAACCTCAGTTACAGTTCTAAATATTGTTCACTTTTAATTACAGGATTCATCTGAAAAAGAGTCAAAAATACATGCAACGCAATCCATGACACAAAAAAACAGAAGTTCTGCCACCAGTTTTAAAGCAGCAGAAGGAACACACTCCCTTTCCCTGTTCTCCTTTACTCAGTTACTTTCCTCTCCCCTGTTGTATTCAAAAGGACAGCTTTATTGGGAAGCTGCCCCAGGAGGGCCAATGGTATCCTGGGGTGCATCAAGGAAGTGCGGCCAGCAGGTCGAGGGAGGCGATCCTGCCCCTCTACTTGGCCACATCTGAAATATTGTGTTCAGTTCTGGTCTCCACAGTTCAAGAAAGACAAGGAGCTACTGGAGAGGGTCCAGTGGAGGCCACACAGATGGTCTGGGGTCTGAAGCATCTCTCTTGTTAGGAGAGACTGCAGGAGCTGGGCCTGTTTAGTCTGGACAAGAGAAGACTGAAAGGGGATCTCATTAATGCACATGAATATCTCAAAGGGGATGCCAAGAGCATGGTGTCAGACCCTTTTCAGTGGTGCCCAGCAGCACAATGAGGAGCAATCCCCATTAACTAAAACACAAGAAATTCTACCTCAACATGTAAAAGAACTTTTTTATACTGAGGGTGGCAGAGCACTGGAACAGGCTGCCCAGGAGGACATGGAGCCTCCCTCTCTGGAGACATTCCAAACTCATCTAGACACATTCCAGTGTCACCTGCTCTAGGTGAACCCTGCCTTGGTGGGGGCTGTTGAGCAGATGAGCTCCAGAAGTCCCTTCCAATATTAAAAACTCTCTGATCCTGTGAAAACTAGCCAGGATTTGTTCTGACTAGCTAAACTGATAGAGCTGGTTAATTTATCTGACACATTTCTTCTTTAATGGACATTCTTTGGTGAAATAGTACAGACACACAATCATACAAATTGGTATACTGCAAACGAAAACATGTCAGTATCATTGTTGCTTTTTCCCAGATTCACTCAAGTTGGCCAAGAAAAGAAGCTCTTCCACTTTCTGTACCTATAACGTTACCATTCCCTTCTCTAATAGGTCATCGGGCTTAGAAGACTCATTTTCTTCCTGGCACTTTCAGACTTCTGCTGGACACCTTGTTCAAGGCTAACTCCTACCACTCTTCTGCTTTTATCTTCCTCTCTGTAGAAAACAGGGAGTAAAGAACAACCTCCCTGTAAAGCACTTGGAGGCAACAGCAATGACAACTACAAGAGCACTTGGTATAATCAAACAGAAATGCATGTTCAGTAAAATTAGAAAACCCCAGAAAAACATCCATTTCAACTGAAAATGGAGCTCATAGGTGATCGTTTTGTTTAACACACACCTTGGGCCCATATAGCTCTGACACTGTTCATTTGAATTAGGGCAGACATCAAAGTCTTAGACAAGTTTTACCTTTAACTTCAGAGAATTGAGTTTTTCCTCCCTTAGATGCTCTCTCAACATCTCTCGGTGCAGCCTCTCCTGTTCCATGGCAAACTCCCCCAGGGTATACTGGCGCACACTGTTGTGGCGAGTGGACATTCCCAGTGTGCTTCCTCCTTGACTGGGAACACTGGTGAAGCCTTGTCTTCTCGTGA
This sequence comes from Promerops cafer, assembly GCA_013398275.1. Classification (NCBI taxonomy): domain Eukaryota; kingdom Metazoa; phylum Chordata; class Aves; order Passeriformes; family Nectariniidae; genus Promerops; species Promerops cafer. The sequence goes on along the minus strand of VZSE01013216.1, from coordinate 998,036 downwards.
AGTAATACACAGTAACACAGTTAAAATGGACATTTTTTGTTCTCTTCCGCTTCTCTCTCTTCAGGATTGAAGACGCTGGAACAGAGGCAGATTTCAGTGTGCATGGTAACTTGCAGTCAGGCAGCACCTGTGTTACGGTAAAGGGAACTGCACAAAACAATGCCTGACTGCACAGACACCGCATTCCAAGGTGAGAATAAAGATAACATTAGAAATATTTACCACATATGCAAACCTAGAAGCCACTACAAGCTGTTACAGTCATGAACACCATTGTCTACTTCAGAACAGAAATACTTGGCCAGGAAAGTTTTTCTTTCCCGTCACATCACAAAAATGTTTTATCCTTTTACCGAGGAAGCAACCAAATCCCAGCAAAAGAAACCTCTTTCAGTGTCACCACACAGATGGTGATCCACTGACTTGCACCTCTTCCAACCCCTGCCAAAGTTGCACAAGGCAGCAGAGATCCACACTGCTACAGCACTGGGTCACACTGACAGAAAAGATTAGTATATCCTATAATCTAACTTCTGATAAATTGCTGTTGGAAAAACTATAAAAGCTGTATGTTTAGTGTTTCATACTGTCTCAAAAATTAATACCTCATCATCACCACTGAATGACATGGAAATAATTCTGCCTAGAAGTCAGACCCACTTTGTTTTTCTTTACCTTCATCCTTCTTTCTGCTGCCATCCACTGAATACGTGTGTGTGTCTAGAGTCTAATGTGTAGAATTTTGACAAAAAAATAAATCTAGTATCTTCTAACTCTTTTCTGATTCCACTCATACCTGTACTCAGGTTTTTTAATAAACATATGCAGTAACATATGAAACTTGTTTAAAAACAAATGCCAAATTTTAACTGTTAAACATTCTTCTTCTTTTGGTTCTACAGACGCTTAGCAACTCCTTCCCATGATACTGATCTATTGTTTCTCACTGAGAATAGCTGCATGCCTTTAGAGAAAATCAAAAAAGACACAAACTTTAGAGAAAGGTAAGGGACACTCCTTGATTATTAAGATGAGCAGTCCAATTTATTTGGTTTGTTGCAAAATAGAAACAGGTTGTTGAGAATGCAGCTTGTAAGTCATTGATTTGCAGTTTATAGGCAACAACTGCAGGTGTGTGCAGGTATGAATGAGAGACCTCATTGTCAGAATTCAGGCAGTAAAATGATTTAAAGGGTGCCTGACCACTTTTGAATGGCTTGGAATCATTCTATAAAAGCAGTAAGAGCAACAAGATGTACACTGATAATCTAGAATTCTACAGTTTCTAGAGATGGGACACACTTGGCCTTCAGGTCTGGTTTCATAACAGGTCTGGTTTATTGTCACAAGTAAAACACAGTTCAGTCTCTATTACTGTTATGTTGTGAAATGTTAATCACCACAAATGTAAATCCACAAACTTCTACATGAAGTAAAACTCACAACCCCCAGCATCATCTACCAAACTGTGTGAAAACCAAGTATATTAGAAAATAAAGCCAAATTACAGACAGTGTATCCTACAGACATTACTACAGAACTCTTTGTGGCTTACTGAAACATTGAAACAGGATTACTTTTCCTAAACATTAATAAGCTGCTAGAAGTATGGTAAAGTATATAGTTTGCTATATAAATAACAGGCACTTCAGACCTCCTGCAGGTATGCTGGATTATAAATATAAAACAGGTAAATAAGATCAGGTCCTGTTATTCACATGCTCCCAGTAAAGTGTGTTGCAAAAAAAAAGGTGTAGGATGTACAAAGGGAAATCAAAAGACAAATTCTGTTACATTAGGCATGTTTAACTTACATCCAAGTAGAAGCAAGCCTCATATCAACAGAGCTTATCAAAAATGTTTATAGGAAGCCTTTAGTGAGGGAAGAGGGTATTTCATTAGCAGACTACTTGATAGGGATGTGTCAATTCTGCATCATATTAAACATGGTTTTAATGTGCGGTTCTTTTTCATATATACCACAGCTCCAAAACAAAACTACCTTTAATAAAACCAATTTTTTAGCATTTGTAAGATAGGGTAATTTTCATACTGAGACATTCTCATTCAATGTAACATAAAAGCAAATACTCTAAATCAGAACCTGCACTGTCAATATGCTCTAATACATAAGAAAGTGCATATTAAAAAAAAAACTTTTTCTGCTGAAGGAGGTATCTAAACTGTTCTGGGGTATATCCAATTTCTGATATAACTGTATTGATGTTATTTGGATTTCAACTGGATGATGCCTTTACTACTGAAAAGCTACTACTGAAAAGCAGCTACTGAAAAGCAGGCAGCTTTTTTGCCAAATAAATGAACCAGTCACAAATGAAATGAGAAATAAAACTATTGTAAAATACTCAAGGAAAGAAAAGGAAAGTTGCTCTTGAAAAAAAAAATACATACATACATATATACACATACATTTCATGAAGAAATCAAAGGTAATTGCACCTGTAAATCTCACAAGTTAGAGAATTACACAAACCTTTGAATCCTCACCTGTATACCTGAGTATCTATAACACAAGGTCTGTGTTGACAGAAATCTGGTTTAGATCTTAGCTGTGGAACTCCTGACAGGGCTGCTTTACTGGCAGGAATGACAAATGCAGCAATAAAAGCACTTCTGTTTTTTCAAGTCTGTCAATCTCTTTATGGTAGGGATACTACTGTCATACTAATGGCTAAACATAAATAAATGACCCTTGAGTTTTATTCACACACTACACACTAACATTAATAGCTAAATGAAGCTAAGCAGAAGAGTCTGTGATCTAGTTACTCCCAGATGGAAAAAAAAAAAAAGTCATTTCTGATAAAAACCAGATACCATGAATGAGCTTTTAAACTATGTGCATTTTTGCCTGTGTGTGTGCATCAAAACTTAGCAAATGAATTTCATGCATTGCCATACATTTATGCCTACAAATTCGGCCAGCAGTCTCTCAGTTAAGACTGCAAATGTCATGGGCTGTCTTAAAGAACCCACTAATGCATGTCTTCACTTTTTTATAGTTCTTATCAGTTTCAGTAATTGAATTGTCAACGCCATACCATCAAAGTTGTTTGTGGGGTTTTTTTGATATATCACTGATTAAAACTGTGTCAAAATAGAATTAAGCTGAACTTCGTGGAAATGTTGACATATGGTAACTGCACCGTCACCAGCACTGTAAATTCAGCACTAGATTGAAGACATGTATGAAGACAATGTGAGAGCTCACATGCATTTGTTGTAAATGCCATTAAAGTTTGTGGTGTTATTTATTAATTTTATAGTTCTGAGTCAGACAAATTATATGACAATCTATAATTAAACAAGCATGTAAAAATTCAGAGCCCTCAGAATACATGGGATTACTTCTTCTGGAACACATCCTATCTTTTGGTAGAGCTCATTAAGGGGCAGAGTTAAGGCCCTGTGAAGAACTCCACGGTCATCTCCTGAATGCTGCTGTCAGGAGGAATTAGAATATATCCATATTTATGTGAATTTTGTTTACAAGAACAGATCTGACAGGAGCTGCAGGAGTTTACAGGATTGTGTTTGATTACTCAAAAGCACAGATTAGAATGTCAGCAAGAAGTCGTGAGAATTGTGGCCACCTCAGCTACCAAGGACACGGAGAGAAGCACAGTCAGCACTGCAAAGCACTGTGTTCTTGCTCTATTACACTTCCTAAAAATCTCTGAGCAGAGGGCTGCCTTGATGTGAGCTCAGAAATATTATTAGATATTACATGGAAATGTTGAACATTTTCCAATGTCAGGGACAGAGTGCTCTGTAACTGATTCAAGACCTTTGCTTCAAGCCAACCAAAACAGAACTACCACCTTATCAAGAGTTGGGGCATTTGTTATTTTGCATGCACTGTATCTTACACAGTATATTAAATCTGCTGGAATCACTGCTAAAGACACTGTTTAACTCAAGATACAGCAGAAGAACACACAAAATACATATGTTCTGATTTATTAGAAAGCATGACTAGACACCCAGCAAAATTTACTGAAAATTTGAAAAATTCAGGTTTTATCATACTTAGTCATCATTTATTTCTTGTATCTTGGTAACAGATGTCATCATTGGCCCATTCAACTCCCAAATCCCATGCAAAGTAGTTTTCTAAAGGGGAAAACCAGCATTTCCACTAGTAGTCCAAAGTATGCTTAAAAGAATCACCCAAGTTTCATTTGTATATGAATAAATTATAACTGATACAATAGGTAAGCCAGAGCAGTACTATGCTGGCAGACTGAAGCAAAGCTTTCCTGACTTGCTCTCTCATATGTCCAAGGCACTATGCAGCAGCACTGTCCATTTGCCTTTCAAACACCCTCATTTTCTGAGCTGGGCAGTGGAGCTGGAGCAGTGTGAAACCTGTGGAAGACGCAGCACTTCCTTCCACGTGTTTAGTGGCTGAAACAGAATCCAAACCTCCAACTAAAAAGAGGAGGTTTTTAGAAAAGAAAAACACCCGCTGAAGCTGTATTCATCCATCAAATGCAAAATCTGCTTCCTAATTTTATACAGTCCTGATAGGAGTGACATTTTAAGCTCATCATGTTTTTCTAACATTTTTTTTACCCAGAAAACTGGTGGTTCTTTGATTACAAAACTTAAATGATCTCAGTTCTGGCTGAACTCCAAGACATAAGCACTTTCTTCTGCTGTCTCAGCTATTCTCCTGATGTCAAAGACACATTAAAATAAATGTGAACCATATGGCTCCCCAGCAGATTACTCACACTCCTGCATCAATGAGGCCAAACCAATTCACTGTCACCAGTGCAGAAATATCTTAGGCACGTGAAAATTTCAAAAGGCTGGAAAAAACATGTGAAGCAGCCTTTTGGATTAAAGCTCTATCTAAGACCAGTGGAAATGCTGCATTTCTTACACTCTACTACCCATTTGTCTGCTTTTTACATACTCAGTGTTATATCAACCATTATGGCAAGAAGGATTAGCACCATTCTCCACCTGCTCCATGACTTTCCATGCAGTGTTTCATCAAGTCTAACACCACAGAACAGCAAAGCCTAACCCCTCCTGGTGATCCAGGTCAGAACACTGCTTATAAAAGCCAGCTTGCTTCCCAACCCTCACAGAAAACAAAATCTAGGAAAAGGTTGTATCCAGAAATTGCTTCTATCTCTTACCTCTCCTTCTATCCCATTGTCTTCCAAAAGGTATTTTCTAAGAGTCTCCATACACTCAATTTACAAGTTTCCAACCCTGAATGACAAACCACTTTTCCTACATGTTGGAAATCTACATTAAGAGGAAATCCTGTGACATAAAATACACTCTCCAAAAGAAACATGTAGTCTTGAGGACAAGGGAGGTATTTTCTAGAAGAAATTTGAATCTGGAAGTCTTGAAGGGAACTGCATACTCAGTTGTAAATGAGTGGAAATTTGAGAGAAGAGGGACAATGGTGTGGAACACCACCACCTACCTAGAGCACTTCATTGTTCTATCCTTCTAGTAGCTTCCTTTATGGTAAAACCAAAGCTAAATTCACCTCACAGGAGGAGCTGGATGGGAATGCTTGCCTAATGCCAGATTTAAGTCACATTTGAAAAGGTTTTTGAAAATTACTAGCTCACAGACAAGTCTGACATGAATAGAGAAGACTTAATTCGTATTTTAAGCATTTTACCTCACTGTCAAGAGTTTTATCTGAAATACTGCAGAGATGCTTAATTGTTAGGATGCATACTAGAGGCTGGAACTTGACCACTAAAATTTCAGTGAAAGCTTTAAGTTTACTTTCTCAGCACCCTCTACCTCCAGAGGGCTTTTCTGTGACATTAATCATACTAGTCCAGTTTCTCCATTCTGCAAATATCATCAGCCTGTGGGGAGGAGTGGACATAGTTAAGTGCTCTCTGCCTCACCATTTCATCTAAAACCAGCTGCTGTTCCACAGATAATTATTCCTGACCTTGGCACCAGCTTTGTGAGGAGTAAAGTCCTACCAGGGATCCCTGTAGGAACACCCACAACTGCATTCACTGAGCTCTCCTATGACACAACAAGCAGTCCTTTGTTCCATCCTATGTGTGACTTCTGTGAATGGCCATTTCATACAAACACAGCTACTCATTCAGCTGACAGACACTTTGCATTTACAAGCATATTTTCTGTATCTGTCATTAACATCTTCTGACAAAACAATTTTGTTTGATGTTCTAAGCCAACAAAAACATCATATAAGGCAAAACCTGTCTCTCTGGTTGTATTGTGCGCAAAGTGCACTCATTTATAACAGAGAACTTATTTAAATATATAGAAACATAATTAGTTGCACAAATCATTCTAAAAACTAGTGGGAACCTGCCTTATAACCCCTCTTTTCAATTTTTAACAATTCTCACCACAGTATTCCTTATTCGAGATGAAGATACGCTGTCATGATATACCCTGTCCTGTCATTCTTTGTGAGTTTCAGCAAAGACATTGCACATTTTGCTGAATTTATTTGCATTTCTTGTTTTTTAATGCTCAGATGAGCTGACTTATTTTAAAATCAAATACAAGAACCTCTCAAACTGTTAATATTTCATAGGATGAGTCAACAAATAGCAATAAGAGCATATTCCTCATTAACAAGGAAATTCCAAGCCTGGTTGCTGGCAACATAAATAACTGCAAGATGCCATGAAAAAAATGAATGCCTGCATCTAGTTACATGTAAGTGTTTTCCCACAGTAAACCAGCACCACCACTTCTAACTCATTTAGATTTCTATCATTAACCAGCAATTAAACACGCAGGTTAAGTTCAAAGCTCAGGTAGTGTCTTGTGCTGTTGATCTTACACCAAATAAAACTTTATCCCTCTATAAAGATAATTCAGGAGAAGCTACACCTTCCTAAGGATTTCATACCTTCTTTCACATTATGCATGGCCTCATAGATGAGGCAATCTCAGTAAGTTAGCAACTCTGCAAAATTCCAACAGTGCTTTACAGGGCATATTGAAGGAACAATATGCAACAGGAATGTATTTGTGTTTTAAAATTCCTCATTATGTTCAACAGCAAAATCAAAGATGGCAAGAGCTCTTAGAGACCGAAGGGTTTTCTCAGAGCCCTCTGTGACCAAAGTACATCCAAAAGCACTCTAAAGACAGTACCCTAATTAGCGGAATGAGGGACTCATGATTATGGCTGCTCATGACAGTGATAATGTTAATGGCACTAGAGAGATAACTAATGGAGGATATCAACCAGACTCTGTGAGGGCACCACCTCCTGTTGGTGATAATCACCTTATCAGATAAGCTGCTGCTGGCCATCTCAAGTGACTCTGGAGGTGAGGAAGAGAAGTTTCAGCTATACGACACTGAAGTTGAAATGGCAGAGGAAAGCAGCAGCTCCTTATGTTTCTTAAGAGATGCATCTGTGATTAATGTGCTGTGGGGAGTTATTACCATCACGGAAGTGCAAAAGACAGGACTTCACAAGATCCCCACAGGTCTTTCAATTGCATGCAATTCTGTAAGTTAAATTTGGGTATTTGTCTGTATCAGAAAAAAACACCAAGCATTTAGAGGCAGGTACCTCACCAAAGCAGGGAGAATCACAAAATCATCAAATGTTGGTGATTAATGTTGGAAAAGACCTCCAAGATCATCAAAAACAATTTTTGACTGAATACCACCATGCCCTTTAAACTGTATCATGAAGTGCCATGTCTACTTGTTTTCTGAATACTTCCAGGGATGGCGACTTCTCCACTTCCCTGGGGAGTCTGTTCCAATGCTTAACTTCTCTTTCAGCAAAGCAATTTTTCCTAATATCCAACCTAAACCTCTTCTGGCACACTTTGAGGTCATTTCCCCTAGTCTGTGAGAAGAGACTGACCCCCACCTTGCCAGAACCTTTCATGGAGCTGTAGAGAGCAATAAGGTCTCCCCTGAGCCTCCTTTTCTCCACTGAACACCCACAGCTCCCTCAGCTGCTCCTTATAGGATTTATGCTCCAGACCCTTCAGGAGCTTCATTACCCTTCCCTGGAAGGGCACATACTCCCCCATGGCTGAGCTGGAATGTGGAACTCAGTGTTCCTCAGTGCACACAATATGGGAATGGTCAGGGTGTTGTAGTGACATCCTCAACAGCAATTCCAGGTTTTTCAGCTTGCTCTGGTGCAGGTGAAACACAGCAGTGGGTTGCCAGCACTGAACAGGGCAACTGAAAGGAGCTCAAATGGCATTGTGAGTGCTCCAGCCCTGTATTCTGTGTATTGCCCAAGTCCTGACTAATACTGTACATGCACGTTTGCACTGCTACTTGAAGATGAACATCCTTCTTGCTGACATGAAGGCAGGGCTGTGCAACGGGACAGGCATCTGGACTGGCTAGTAATATGCATTGGCATCCATAAAGAAAATCTGCAATGAGTAATGACCTGCTGAATCAAACTGAAATTGCTTCAATAGACTGAGAAAGGTAAGTAAAATACACAACAGGGATTTTATCTGCCAGCAGTAATGAAGGCACTCCATCACCATTTGCGAAGAGATTTAAAAATGTGCATATCTGTAAAAATACACACACCTGATCAAGAAAATGCTAATGGTAAAAGTTGTCTGTTCTTTATGGACTGTAATTTTTATTTACTCAGTTGCCTGCAACTTAGGCTAGGGATTTATTAATTTCTTCTTGTTGCTGTCTTTGTTTAAATGGATATATTGTTAAAGAAACTCTGTACTTATCCCTGTGTAATAGTCACAAGCAATAGCACTTAGGGCCATCTCAGTCATGGGTTTTCTGCCCTCACACTACAGGGTTAATTGCTGAGAACACAGTTATCTTCTGGTAGTTCTGCCCCACCTGAATGATCCCCAGCGGCTGTGTGCCTCATTTAGCTGGCAGGTTAAACTGACTTTAAGAGTAATGGAGCAGAATTCTTGCTAGGCTCCTGTTTATCTGACACAATACATATCGTTTCAAGGGTTGTGTAAATACAGGGATGCATCAGCTGTGCTAGATGGATTTATATACAAACTGCCTGCTTGCTAAAGTGCTGAAGAGGTTGTAGTTACAAGCAATTCAGAATTGTCTCTTTGTCAGGTCAATTAGAAAGAAAAAAATAAGACTTAGAGAACCACGTTAGCATTTTTTCTTTTAATTCTCTATTTAAGAATTAATATATAGATCTTGATGTTGACTGTAGGTCACACAGCTCCCTCCCCATTTTCCAGTCAGTAAAAGAGAGTTTATAGTGAACTTTGTATTCACCTATATGAAAACAGACCAGAAAAAAGACAGTACACAGGATCTGACAGTGTCTCACTAAATAGAACAGAAAATGGTATAACATGTCAGGAAATAGCTTAGGAAGATAACCTCCATCAAGGAAGTATTCAGGCATGTCACAGAGGCAGGGAATCTCACCAGCCTTTTTTCTGCACTGGTTCTTTTCAGTCTGCTCACTGAAAAAGTCTCACACAACTCAGTGACTTATATTTAGGTTCAAATATTCAACTCAGAAAAGCTCTTGTCTCTTGTCTTTTATTGTGGAAGATGAATGAGTTTAAAGCATGAACAAAATACCTTCCAATGTACACTGTTAGCAGTTTTGTTAGTATACATTACATGTGCATGTAATTTTCAGGTAAGTATCACTTAATAGCTCTTAGGTAATACAGGGGTTTTGTATTTGATTTCTTGGAATTTTGGCTGGTGCATCTATATTAAAGACAGTACTTTTTAAAAAATACTATCAATGCACACACAAACTACTTCCTCTTTCTATTTCTGTATCACCAAAGGATAAATACAGATGTATTTTTTAAAAAATGTAATATGTACAATTTCTGTATGTGTGAGTGCACACACAGGTAAACATTTATTACTCTGGCCACAAATATCTCAGTTAGATAAATCATTAATCACAACACTGAAATACTGTAGTTTCTCTTACAGAAAGGGTAGTTCCTTTTAACTATATTATTTATTATGTCAACTACAATTAAACCTTTTTGTTACACACATGTACTACAACTTCCAAGTTTGTCCCCTCAATCATTCCCTTTCATCGTATCACCTGTGCATGTATTCACAATAAAATTGTGGTCTACTGTGTGGGTGGGAATGACTTTGATGTCAAAAGCCTGTTTTCAGTCTATGATGAAAAATCAACTAACTTCTTCAACAGATGCAAATGTTAAAGTAGCAGCATGTAGATAATATTGTCACCAACACAATTTTCTAAATACTAATCTAAATTCAGATTTCTAAATACCACCAAAGAGGTCTACTGGGTCACTTACTCCTTTGTGGCATTTCAATAAAATAGGTCCCTGACTAGCACTGCATCTTAAATATCATATAGCACCTCAGGAGTGCTCCATGTAAACCCATTTCAAAAGTCATGCCTGTCCCTCCTGTGCACAGGAACACCAGAGCAAAGAGGATTCAGACCCCCACATCCAAATGCCCACTCAAACTGAACAGCAGCACCTGGTAGATAAGTCAGTTACAAGAACATGATTTCTAGGCACACCCAAACCACTCAGTCACATGGAACACATTCTGTAGGGGCAGCAGTGAGGAGCTCACCTACTCTTTGGCCCACAGTTTTAAGGAATAACTCCATAGAGGAGATCTAAATCCAACAGAGTTGAAGGAGGCAAACCCCTGCTTTTTAGAAGATGCAGTTCACTATTTATAAATAATATAACCACCTAAAACAAGTATCATAAACTGCAAACATAAACTGTAAATTTACCATTCCCAGAAATATACACTGCAAATGTAGCTTTGCTAACTTAAGACCAAATTCTTATTTGTACACAAAACCATTGCGAAGTACAGAAATATTCCTCTAGTTTGTGAAAAACAGAAACTATTGAAATAATGTGTATCATACACAACATTCATCAGTTCCAAATAAAAGACAGCTTATATTATTTTTAGAGAAGAACTCTCACCAATGCTGTATTACAGAGAGCTGACAGCTGCAATACATTTAGTTAAGGAAAATAAACTGAGCTAAAGCACTTTCCCTACAGTACCTGTTTGAACTATTTTGAACACAACTCCTAACATTAACTACAAACAGCTACATAATTCAAATAGCAAATAGCTAGGAGCTTCAAAGAGACTTCAAACTTCTACAACAACAGTCAGACAAGAAGTCAAAAGAATGTAAGAGTATTTTACTACGTATTTTTGAGCAAGTCACAAACTGAACATCATGGAGAGACTGTTTTATGATCTGTTCAATTAAAAATCATCATGCTTATCTAACCACAAAATTTATTTTATTTTGAGAAACAGGAATAATTCTTTGGGTACACAGAGTTAGTACTTACGGGTAAAATGATTAGAAGTGGATGGATTGACACTATCACCGCTGTCAGCACTTTCACTGCTAGAAATGTCATCATCTGATTCCCTCACAGAGGAACAAGGTGAGGAGCCATCAACTTCTTCAAACTTCCTCTTTAAAATTCCACTCATTGCTGCAATGCTGTCACATGTACCTGTAACAGGAACAGAGGCAGTGAGGCACTGAAACATCCAGCTGCAAAATATGCAATCATAAACTTCAAAATAATTTTTATTTCAAAATAACAGTAAATTGCCACTTCTAGTCTTGAATAATCATTTAATATGAAATTACACATGACTAATTAGGAGAATGAAGCCATAGAGAAGGAAAAAAATCTTAAGTCGTACTCTAACTTGACATGTATGGAGATGATTATTTCACTAGAATAGTCTCTAACAGATTGCTTTCAGGGAGTATTTTTCCCACGATGCCAACAGCATCCTTATCATCTTCTAGGTTATGTTGTGAAATTTCAAACAAAGAAAAAAAGGACTGACTTGGTCCCTCCCTTGGCTGCCACAGGAGGAAGGAATGTTCACAATCAGGGATGAAATTAAGAAGAAACCATCCTGAACACTACAGTTCCCAATGCTAAATATATGTGATGTAACCAGTGTTCACATCACCCTTTAAGAATTCCATCTGGTAATTCCAATATTACAGACAGATAAAAGACAGTGAAGGCACAAAGACCATATATCAATTTGTGCTCAATAAACACCCGGATTTCAGAAGTTACCGACACCAGTTAAAGACACCAACTGCCTCCCAAACGTTCTCCTCTCCCAGCCACCATGGGTTTATGAAAGGCAGGTCGCCCTTGACTAAGCTGATCTCCTCCTACGACAAGGTGACCTGCCTAGTGGTTGAGGCAAAGGCTGTGGATGTTGTCTATCTGGACTTTATTAAAGCCTTTGACAACATCTCCCACAGCATCCTCGTGGAGAAACTGACTGCTTACATCTTGGATGGGTGTAAAAACTGGCTGGCTGGATGGCCCAGAGAGTGATGGGGAATGGAATTAAATCCAGCTGGTGGCTGGTCACTGGTGGTGTTTCCCAGGGCTCGCCTGAGGCCAGTCCTGTTTAATTTTCTTTATCAGTGATCTGGACAAAGGGATCAAGTGTCTGTCCCCTCAGTCAGTTTGCAGATGACAGTAAGTTGGGCATGAGTCTAAAAGGGCAATGAAGCTGGTGAAGGTCTAGAAAGTGACTCATTTGAGGAGCAGCTGAGAGAGCTGGGGCTGTTCAGTCTGGAGAAAAGGAGACTCGGGGAGCACCTCATCACTCTCTAAAACTCCCTGAAAGGACTTTTTAGCCAGGTGGGGGCTAGCCTCTTTCTCCAGGTAACAAGTGGACAAGAGGAAATGGCCTCAAGCTATACCAGGGGAGGTTTAGACTGGATATTGGGAAAGATTTCTTCAACAGAAGGGCTGTCAAGCATGGGAATGGGCTGCCCAGAGTCACCATTCCTGGAGGTATTCAAAAGACATGTAGATGTGGCACTTGAGTACATGGTTTAGTGGTGGACTTTTCAGGTCAGGTTAGTGGTTGGACTCAATGATCTTTGTGGTATTTTCCAACCTAAATTATTCTGTGATACCAAAATTAAGAAATGAGATGCCTAATACATTCCTGAGGTTAAGTAGAATATTATAAAGCTAAGTATTCATGCAGAAATTTAGCAGCATGTCCTGGGTCCAGCCAGGACAGGGTGAATTTTTTGCAGTAGCTCGGAGGGGGCGTGGCCAGGACACCAAGGTTATTCTGTACCACCTCACATCATTACTGGGGGCAGGGGGAAGGGAGTCTTTTCTGGACAGTAGAAGTTCCTTATGGCTCCAATTCCAAGCCAGAGAGAGCTGGTGTTGTCTATTGTGGATTCCCACAGTGAGCAATAACATTTCTTTTCTTGTACTCTGTCATGAATATTGTTGTCCTTACTGTTCCTTTTCTTATCTCATTGTCATTTCCGGTAAATTGTTCTTATCTCAACCCATGATCTTCACCTTTTGTGCCTCCAATTCTCCTCTCCAGCTCACTGCGGGGGAGAGGGAGAGTGTGGAATCGAGTGAGCAGCAGCAGTTTGGAGAGTTTCTGTGGGAGCACTAAACTGGGGAGTACCCCTCCTAAACGGTGACACAGCAGAGGAGGAAATACTGCATGTAATTAACTAACTGAGGATCGATCAAAAACAGCTGGAGCCTGCCCAGACGGCACAGCTAACACCATCCTGCCTGGAGCACTGCAAAGACAAATGCTCCTAGCACTTATCCAGGCAAAAAGTTTGTCTGGGATTGATGACACACTGTACTTGTCAGGGACACACAGCCCAGCACTATGGACTTGACAAAGGGTTCTGCCAAATCCCACTGAATGCAAGAAAAATAAAAAATTCATGTACCTTGCTCATGAAACAGAACTATTAAAATCTCTACAACTACCTTTAGGATTCCTTAATTCTGGACCAGTCACATTCTGCTCCTTCCAGGAAGCTGAACTAGATACCCTCCAGAACTCCATTCCAACCGATATTTCTATGGCTCTGTGTTTAAAACCCCAATACATCTGTGAGGAAGCTTGCATAAGCTGGGCTAAATGGCTACTAAAGACAAGGTTAAGGCAGAGATTTCAGTACTGGCTGAAATGTTTAACAATTAGCACATTTCAGGGTTTTGGCTCAGGCCGCTTCACGCTCTCCTGGATTATGCAGGGTGAAGCAGGTGCCAGAACCACTCCCAGCAGGCAGGCTGGATGAGGGCACCTGGGTTTTGGCAGAGGCCTGACAGCTTAGCCATTGTGGACAAGAGTTGTATCCTGCCACTCGGCAGCAGAAGCCAGAGAATGCTGTCCCTAGACTGCATCTTTCTTATCTTTTTAAATAGTACAGAGGCAGTCTCAGGGATGTAGCCGCTGTGTTCTGACCCTGTAAGCACAGCATTTCAGCAGGTTCTCTGCTATCTTTGCTCACACTTGGTCTCATACTAAGTAGTTTCAATGTCTCCTTGTTATTCTATAGCTCCTCTCAACACCAGCCCCAACACCAGTTTCTTTCCTGGAAAAAACTAAGTGACAGTGTCAAGAGAATTGCAACCTTTCAGCATGGTATGAAGTCATAACAAGATAAAGGTGGGTATGTGAGAATGAGAACCACCAAAAAAAAAAAAAAGAGAAAAAGTAATAAGGAAAAAGAAAGAAAGAAAAAATAGGACTCACCAGCTTACAGAGTCTGTAAGACTAATTCAAAACCATAATTCCGCAAACACTGAAGCCTGTCTATATGAAACTCACGAGCTGACATGGCACGAACACAGTAGTTTCTTCCCAGTGCAACAGAAATTCAGTTCTAATTACTTGTTTTGCTTTGCTGATAAAGCATTTTACCTTGCCTGCCAGCTCCTAAGCACAGCAGGAGGGACTTATGAGCAGGTTTAAACTTGCCTTTATAAGTCAAAACTAGAAACTGCATATACATTATACAACATTTTTATGGTATTATTAAATTACAAGGATTAGAACAGAAGTTTTATAATAAGGGAGTTCATTCACTTCTTGAGAATCAAAAGCTCTGAAAAGCACACATGCGATTGTACCAAGTTTAATATCCTGTCTCCAGCAGTAGTCACTATTTAATGCTTCAATGGAAAGCAATGGGATGCAAAATCCAGCCAAAACCACTGCAGATACACAGCTCTGCTTCCTCATCCTCACAGCCAATTCCCCCTAAGCATGAGACTGAAATGTTGCTGTATGACAGTGCCCAGCCTCTTACAAATTCACTTGACTTGGTCTCCTGAGGCAACAAATTTCTTATTAGTTTTCTGTGAGAAGAAAAAAAAAAAACACAACAAAACACACCTTCTGAAACTATAGCCACGCCTCCTTCAAAATCACTGCAGTTTCAATCTCTACAATATTTTGGACAGTAAGCAGCAGAAAGGCAGCAGTGTCCAGCACCATGCTGTACTAGACAGAACTACACAGGTACCCCCCACAAAGTGGAGACAGCCAAAGAGAAGTCACTGACATCTTGTTACTTTATTACAGGGGTATTTCCATTTCAGCAGTGATTACATTACATGGGAGGCAGAGTGCATCTGCTGATCCTGCACACAAATAGGAAACGCCTTTATATTTGGGGGGTGTGCAGGGAGGGAATGGCCATGGAGATACAAATGGAACTGCACATGAAGTTCTGCATCCCAAAGCTGGGGCGCCTGTCCAATGGCTGCAGTTGCTGGAAAGCACCTGGCATGTTCCTGCCTACGCTCCCAATCTCACAGCTGTGCAACCCTTAACAGCCTGCCTCTGGGGAGCTCCCCAAAGCCACAGAGCCTCTTGCTGACACTACTCCACTTTTAATGTGGGAACTAAAGCGTTCATCAGCAAGAACAAGGAAGAGAAAATGAGCAAGAAACCATGCAGGTCTGAAAACACTTGAGCACTTGTTTACTATTCAGATTCTTCCCAATTCTGAGTTAATAATCCTCAGAACAAGATGCAGATTCCCATCAGAAGGTGTAGCTCATGAGAATAATGTAGAGGGAGCACTGGTCCCCAGTACAGCCAACACGTGCCTGCTCTTGGAACTGGTGCCTTATTTCCTATGGCTAGAAAACAAGAACAGAGGGAGTGATGTACCATCTCAACAGGTACACTTTGGCACCTCACAGCTACACCTGCTCAGTCTCCCCCCACAAGGGCACAGGGACATACAAATGGCTGATTACTGCCTGCTGACTGAGCAACAGCTGCTTTCACTGGAGTAACCAGAAACTTTGAAATTACTCCAACATCCTTCTCGTTGGTATTCCCTCAGACCAAAATCCCTTTCCTAGAAGGTGCTGCCAATCTGTCACCAAACTGTCTTCTTCAAAGGCATGTGATCTTTTCCAGGGTCTCACTTTCAAGCTCCCCTAGCATAAAGGCACTTCTGCACATACCCAAAGTTACAGAGATTTGAGATGTCTGAGTAAGTTCCTGTTGAGGTCTCCCTAGGAGCCTGAAACTTCATGTTCTTCCAAGTAAGGTGTCCAAGAACAAAAGGAAAATCTATTATGAGTGCAAAGCATGTTGAGAAGAAAAAAGGACAGAAAAGGACAGAAAGGTTAGGCCAGGCCCAAACCCATGAGCAATTGTTTATGTACCCAAAGGCTGGTAAATACACTACAGCACTTGGCTGCCACCTGTGCCCACCCTCTCTGGACTATGAATCCTGACATTATTTTCTATACAGCAAAACAGTCTCCACCTAAACAAAGGACTAGGATGCTCTCCATTAAGCTATAGCTTAGAGGCAGCAGGTGCTGAACAACAGACTCAGCTCTCCAGCACCTGAGTGGGTTTCTTAGCTGTTTTGCTGTGTAAATTAACAAGAGACCCATTCAGCAGCAGATCTTTACCAGAAAGATTTTTTGAGAGGAAGAGTGACCGATGCTCTGCTCTTGAAAGGGAAGGTCTGAGTACCTCCCCTTCAGGAGCAGGCAGTGGACAGGGAGCTCCAACAGCACGAGCTATGGTTCCATGCTGAAGGGTAACCACACAGACACTGGGGTTTAAAACATTTCTCTCTCAAGCATCTAACCTCCAACTGCCTTGATTCTTACTTCATTAAGCAGACGTGACTTAGACACTCAGAAGCACAAGAACTGCAGTCCTCAGTGGCCACAGCCAAACCTCAGCACAAGAGAAAAACCATTCCTGCTCAAAGAGCCATTGGAAGGACGGGGAATTTTACAGCCATCTCGACACTGCTAGGAAACACGCTCTCTTCCCTACACTTTGCACCTCTGCATCAGTAAACTAGCTTTGCTGGCCCTGTAATTCTGCCTTGTCTTCAAATACAATGGGATTCTGATCAATTCTTAAACACTCCAAAAGGAAATGTTTAATATACAAAGCAGATGTATTAAATAATAGGATCTCTGGGGGAGTGACAGTTTGGCTTATTAATTTTCAAAATTATTTTTCTGAACATAACTTCCCCCCTCCTCCCCCCTTCGATAAAAGGCAACTGAATTCCTTTAATTTATCTTCTGGACACCTTAACATCAACTTTTCTCTCTAAACAGCCTTAATTACATCTTTAAAGCATTACCTTCGCATATCCCAGCTAATGCAACATCAAAATTACAATTTCAATATCTAGTCAGAACTTCCCTGTGAGGAAATACACCTTATATTACACAATGCTTGCTTTAATTGAGAAAGCTTTGACTCTAGGGATTAGAGTTACACACTATTTAGTTGTAGCCTACATGCTTTCTTTCAAAAATATTTCCAGGCATTATGACTTCAAATGCAGAGGAAGTGTAGTGAAAGTGTCAACAATGAGACTGCCAAGGGCATGGTCAAAAGAAATGGCTACAACAATTTAAATGGCTAAACAAATATAGGCTAAAAGTCAAGTCAAGGGTAAAGATATAAATTCATACTGCCTCTGGCAGGAATCAATTATGCTGGCTATTCTGACCTCTAACTGGATTCTTCTGGAGAGGGAACATGAAAAGCTTGCTCTCACTCTCTCGCTTTTTACCTATTTTCTTGCATCTTCATTACAAGTTACATATGTATGTTCCACATGTCTGAACTTGGCAAAAAATATTTAAAAAGGAGAAAGAGATACACTGTTTTATCTGTGTTAAAAACAATGATAGCTAAAAATTTTGCAACTGCAGTGGTTGAAAAGCATTCTCACTCCAAAGAACATTACTGAAAAGACTTGAAATTCTTAGTTGAGACAATTTGAGAAATGTCAAACATGTGCCTAAAAACATGAAAAACTGCCTAAATTAGTCAGTTTTTAAAAATGGTAATACAGACTGAGTAACACCACAATGAAAGAGGCAAAACTGAAGAAATAACAAAACATTAGAAGGGACTGAAACAAAACATTATGAAAAGATTCTTTTCCTGCAGAAGTGGGAGTCAGTCAAAAATACTGAGTTACAAATTTCTTTCACTGTTTAAAAGAAATATAAATGAAATAGCAAAGCCCTGCTCTGTCATGATCACTGGAGGCGAGTTATAAAGGAGAAGGTATACAAAGCAGATACAAAAAAATACAGGTGCCCTCGAAGTTGAGTGTTACCATTCAGTGGTGTTCATCTATGCTATGTATCTGAACATATAGCTAAGGTTTTGCATTAGCTCAGCTCACTTTGAACAAGCAGCATGATCAGCAAAAGCAGATGAGCTGTACTAATATACACAGCTTTTGAGCAGAACTAATCTGTGGAGCAGAACACTGCCCTAACACAGACCATTTGCAGCACCCCTGTGAAATACATCTTTAGATTCAACAGGCATCTCGGCAGTGTAAATACACATTGCTCTGGATATCAAAATAAATACACAGTAGAGGGTCATACAATGGAAAAATTATGCTATTTAGTAATTACTCTTTACTTAACGGCAATTTTTCTTGCTCTTCTAACATAGGTGTTCTTTTGTCATACACTGATAAAATTTAATGATGTATATACATTTAATTTACACGTTTACTATGCTTTAACAATTATTGGTAATAAAAATTCACCACAGTGGTGGCATGAAAAAGGGTCCTAGCTTATTATGCACCAAATCCTGTGATATTAAAGACCTGCCTGTGCACAGCCAGCAGCCATTTGCGTTTCAGTCCTGCTGCAGTGTTATACAATAGACATGCTCAGCACGTTCCCTAATGGACACTGTTTCAACTTTCCTCAGTTCAGCGTTCAAATTCCAGCTTGGCAGATGATTTTGTCCAACCTCATGCTTTTGCCTTGTCACATCCACTGCAAAAAAGGCACAGCTACAGGAATACCTTCTGCTATTCCTATGCAAGCACTGACAGATCTGGGTGCTCCAGGAGTCTCCAGGTTCAGTGAGGGAACACATGAAAAACAGTGTGGAGCCCTGATACTTCACCAGTCAGATTGTATTCTTTCGACTTCAGTAACAAGACATTTAAAATTTATGGTATGATCTTGGTTCTTTGCATCCAACAACTTAGAAGCAACCAATCAAAAGAATTTTGGCCGATGGCCTTTTTATTTTTTTTCCTTCTCTCTTTTTTTTAATCTCCCATAACAGCTAGTTTTTGTCTTTTTAATAAATGTTGACATTAGAAAGAACATAATTAACCCAATTCTCTAATAAAATCACAGTGCTGTACACATTTTTAAGCCACCAAGTAAATATTTGGCACAGCTATCAGCAGTCATGTAAAGTTACAGACTGGCTTCTCTGGTAGCCCAAAACTCTGTTGCTATTCTTTACTTTAAAGCTGAAAGAAAATGGTAGAAACTAAACAGCTAGGAAAATACCAGAAAATGTATTATTTTCATCAGCAGAAATATCTGAGGAAGAATAAAACAGGCCCCTAAAAACAAAAATAATTTTGGTCAGCAGGAGCCAACATTCAATTGCCACCAATGAAATGAATGTAGCTCCATGGAGTGACAGAAAAATCATGACTTCATTCAAGGCTTGGCCTCAAGTAAAGCCAAAATTAGTAAAAAAATGTTTAAGTGCCTCTTTCTCCCTAGAGAATAAATAAAATTATTCATACTGGAAAATATAAATTATTAATATCTACTGGAAGGCTGTGCTGTTTTGAAATTACTATCTTCAAAAATAGCTTTATAGCTATAATAACTCAAGCTTTCTATCTAGATCAAGGACAATGCACAAGCAAAATATAATGCTACAATCTGCATTTTTCATGCACACCCAAGACAGTACTAAGTAGGCATTCAGGCCCACAAAAAAATTACACAAAATTAAAAGATGTAGAATTGCTATTTGTTTCTAGGATTTGCTTTTTGACATTGCACCATACATGGTGTATCTATCCAACTCTGAAAAACAATAAATTTATTTTTTAAAAACCTGGAGAATTTTAGAAATAATATTATTTCACAATTAAACACTGATGAGGGAAATTAAAAAAAACCCAAAACCTAGTGACATACACAACAAATTACTGAATGCAGGAAACAGTGAATTCATACAACACAACCATGAAGTTTTCTTCTGCCACTGACAAATATGTAAGGAATTGACAATTCACCTTCTCTTCTAAGAAGAGCAAAAGGTAAAAATAAGCTGCTCAGCTATCAGCTAAAAATGAGTAGAATTTAATTTGAAGTTCACAAAAAAAAAAAAGGAAGAAAAAAATCTGAGAAACCAATGGAACTTGATTATTTATGGATTTGTCTGTTCTGGATGGATTACCCAAGGCACAGTATGAGGGCTGCTTCACTGATGCTCCTCCCCAGGGCCATGGTGTTTAAGCTTTCCTCTGTGTGGTTACTATGATAATCAGGGTCTTAGTCACAGTGCAAATTGTTTTTTACTGGTGTGAACTAGCAACCTCTCTTTCCCATCTCACCCACCCATTTGCACAATACTTGAAGATTGACTGCTTCTGCTTCGAGCTCAGCTGATATGAGCTAACAGGTTAAAAAAACTAATTAGGAAAATATGATAGACATATTGAACAATATGACAGGCACAGAGAAAGCGCAACTGCACAAACCTAATTTCCTTAAGAAATGAATC
The DNA here is from genome assembly GCA_013398275.1 of Promerops cafer. NCBI lineage: Eukaryota > Metazoa > Chordata > Aves > Passeriformes > Nectariniidae > Promerops > Promerops cafer. Next base: position 977,135 of record VZSE01013216.1, on the reverse strand, counting down.
AAAAACATCACACTAAGATTTCGAAGTCCCAGATTTAGTGACCATGGTATCATAGAGTGAGATTTTTTTTTTTTTACGAAGACAGACAAAATATGTGTAATCAATAAACTAAAACGTTTCTTTGTAAGCCAGTCATCTTCTCTTTCAAACCTCAAAAAGGATTTTAAAAGCACATATTTAATTACAGGCAAAATTTGCAACAGTAACTTCATATTTGTGGCCAGCAAAAATCACCTATAGGTCCTTACTCACCTGTACATGTGTACCTGTGTATAATCAACACAAAGGCACCCAAAGGAAAGGCCTATGGTGCTAACATAACATGACAGACCACAGTAAGACTGACCTAAAATTACATTCCTGTTTGTGTTAAAACTGAATGTTGACTCTCTTCACTTTTTTTCATGCTAAAGAAAATCAGGAGTTTATGCCTGTAGTAACTTGTTTACTAATAAACATGTCTAAGAATTCTTTTTAGTTCACTTTATAGTTCAAAGCTGAGAAGTTCACTAGAAAGCTGACAGAAGAGCTGGAGGTCTAGCAGTAAGTATGTACCCATCCAATTCCCACGGCACTGCAGTCACTGAGACAGTGATGAATAGAAGCTGAGCAGCGAGCCCACTGCCATCTCAGTGCCTGACTTGTAAGCACCTTATGACCATTCAGCACCACTTCAGCCAGGGGAGTCTGCTGGGACAAAATTAATTATCTGCCCTACTCTCTCCTGAAAAGCACTGCTGTTAAGGTATGTGGCTTACACTTCCAACCTGATGTGTTTTTATTATTATTATTTTATATATTTTGCTTCATTAAATCTCTGATTACTCTGTCTTTTCCAAAGGAGCTAAAAAGGTTAATACGGTGCAATTTCTACTTTTCTATTTTATTGTTGAAAGATGTTTGTTTAGAGGTAAGAGTGGGTGAGAAGGGCATAATAGTAAACTACTGAGCGACTTAATTGAAAGCTACAAAGTTTGTCAAAAATGTTTGCTTGAGAATAGCCTGCTCAGCTGTCACAGTTCACGTTGGAAGTAAGTAGTGCTACCATTTGTTGTCCACACTAAAAACAATTAACAAATAAAATTTTGTGGCTTTCAACATTTTTTGTTTACCCTATCACCTCCACACAAATGCCATTTACTAGAGATGGCTATCGCTTAGGAAGTGCAACTAAAAACATCTGCAATCCAGCTTCTTTTTTAACATATTCATGATACATTTAAAGCAGACTTTGTTCAATAGTGACAAAGAACAGATTTTAAATCACTGAGCAGTTCATCATCAAATTCATATCCCTATTTAAAAAACCCAACCTCCTCCTGAAGCCACCACCATGTCAGCCTATTTCATCATCCCAGAAGGATCAGCCAGGTGCTCCTCAGGTGGGACACGCCACAGACACCGCACAGCCCTGACCCCGGGGAGATGCGTTTGAAATGGAAGAGCTGGGATCCCGCGCAGGGCCTGGGGCCGGTTTGTCACCCTGCCCCTCCGGGGGCGCCCTGGCGGTGCGGCAGCGCCGGCCAGCCCCGGGACCTCAACGCGGCCGCAGCTCGGGCTCAGCACGCAGCCTTTATCCCCAGCAGCAGCACAGACAAAAAATATCACTCACTTATAGGCATGCACAGAAATGATTTTCCAGAATTGAATAAATAAATGTAATGAAGGGGGCAGCATGCTAATGAGAGCTACAAATACCACAGAGGCTTATTTACTCTGCAGCCTTCCACTACGTAATGGTATCATTGCTTGCATTTCCTCGTCAAAATCCAACAGCTACGTGAGATGGTGAAGCTACAATCGGTAAATGATGTTGTAGTTCCTGCCTGTATCCCTCAGAACGACTGATGAGGGTCAGGCTCCATACTATGCAGCCCACATTTCCTACCTCACATTAGACAATGGAATAAATATGCAAATCCCTACTGCTTATGAAAGAGCAGGATACAAACCAGCCCCAAAATCAATCAGGACTTCAAGTTATATATTCCATGAAATTATTTATGAAGTACTAAACAAAAGCCATGTATCTTTTCATCTGAAAGCCTGAATGCAAACTGTCCAATGCATTTGGATGCTAGTTTTTAAGAAGTATCCTTGCTTATGTTTTTGTGTTTAAACATAGAAAAACCTTAAAAAACTCAAGCAGCTCCTCTTCCTTTCATCGTTAACTTCGCAGTATGTAAGTCATCCAGTTACATATATTAAGTGAATTTTCCATCAAATTGTTATGGCAATAGAAGCTTTTACTCCCTTTCCCATTTTCCCTATTTATTTGTGGAAAATTTATATGAAGTGATGGAAAACTGAAGCAGAGGTGCTAAAAATGCAAACCTCTTTTGTAGGGTGGGGAATAAGACTAGAGATAGGGGAGCTGTAGGAGAGAATTATATGCAAATATGAGGGAAGAAAAAGGCCACAATTTTCCAGTTTGGATTTTCTTTTTTTTGGTATCAATTACATCTCCCATTTATCACAAGTTTCATTAGAATACTGTATCTGTATCTGTGGAGAGACGGAAAATAAAGACATGCTATTTATCTCAGACCTGTTTTAACCTAGTAAATATTTTTGACTTCTGTACATTTGTAGATGTGTTGTTGCTATCTTTTATCTACACTCAATCCCTTCTCCAGGGTCAAAAAAGCCTACAAAAGAGCAATGAAGAAACAGTGATCAAAACTCACTGGTAGGACTTCAAATGGTATCAGCACTTTAAAGACGTGATGGTGTTTGGGGATATTTTATTGAAGAAAGGGCACATTTATAATCCAGTTTTTCGCACCATCGTGTCTGGCTCAGAGCAAGGGCAAAAAGAGATACTGACAGACTGCATGTAAATTTATCTTTAAGACATCTTTACCAAAGCTGCAATATATTAGAGCTGCCTTGCTCCAGCCTGACTTTCTACCTGCTTGTTCAAAGGGAAAACAATTAAACGACTAAACTTCAAGGTTCAGTTACTAGAAGTACATTTTAAGAGCAAGCACAATTTTTAGATGAGACAATTATCTGTTGCTATCTCAGGGAAAATATTTAAGCTTTGGAATTACGTTTCCAAACATTTGCCACTGTGTACTCTAAATCATGACTTACATGTCTTCAATTTATATTGAACTTAAACTTCATTTAGTCAACTACTGCATCTGTCTAAAGCAAGGTGTTTTACAATAAATGGAAATTCCTCTTCCTGATAAACAAAGGAGACAAAAAAAACTAAGACATACAGTAAACACTGCATCCTCAAACCAAAACATGGCACACCAGATTTGGGCTCCTCAGATCCAGAAGTAAATTAAGACAGTATAATTAACACAAAACTTCAGTAACACGAGAGATCAAAATCATGTCTCTGTCTCCAAAATGCCAAAAACATACATAAAGATTTGGTTCTACTCATGATTCTTAAAGAGACTCAACAGCCACCATTCAAATTGCAGTACAAAATGTTTACATAACCACACTTTCAATAGAGCTTAGATGGGATAAAGAAAAGTATGTCTTAAAATTACAATAACTTGGTAGCAACACAGAACACCTTTTTGCTTCAGGAATTTTTTCTTTAAGCTTTCTTTAAAAAGTTGATTCTGGGAGTGTTTTAGAATATGACGAGCCTGATTCAAAGGAAAAACGTTTGGTTTGTTTCCTTCCTATATAAATAGACAAGACAGGTGTATTTCAAAGTTGTGATTCCATTGTAACAGTGGGAATGCTATTCTGTAGGGATGCTCCTACTGTTATTTTACTGCACACTGTTAATTTTATCTCTGTATGCACTTACTATAAGTACCTAACTGCCTCATAAATTTAAATTTAAAATCCACTGTACTCATTTTAGACGAATACAGTAATTATATGATAATTGCATGACTGTATACTGCTATATTTTCTCCATTTAAATTAGCATAGAGCGACATGTTCAGTGTTATCTCATCCAATCTTATGGTACATACTGCAGGTGTTACTGTGATATTACCAGGGTTCTCTATTACATAAATTAATAGCTGCATGTACATACAGTGAAAAAGTACTTTTACACATCCTTTCTCATCTATTGTCTAAAACATGAACAGGCCTGCGTTCTGAGATGCCAAGCTGTATCAGGATTGTAATATAAAATTACCTTTTACAGGAGAACCGTTTTAAAGCAGGGACTGCAAAGCACCTTCGCTTAGGCATCAGCAATATTTGCAACTGGAAAACGATGCCCTTAAAGCCAAAGGACATTTCCGACTGCGAAAGCGCGCGGGCTGCGCGGCGCCAGCCGCAGCGGNCGGAGCCGGGCGGCAGCGCCCCCGGCCCCCGCCACGAAGCGGGGAGCGCCGCCCGCTCGCCGCGGCGGTTTCCTGGGAGAGCCGCTCCCCCCGCCGCCGGCTGTGCAGCCGGAGCCCGGGCTTCCTTCCCCCTCTCCCCTTCTTTGGTTACGGACGGCAGGGCGCGCGGGCAGCGCGGGCTCCGCGGAGCGCGCAGCGCCGCACAAAGAGAACCCGCACGGACGGACCGCGAGCGCATCGCCCCGGCCCCGCGCCTCCCGCACGGCCACAGCCACAGAATAAACGTGCTATTTATAAAGCACACGTCTCCCTTGAAATCATAAGTGCACATGAAAAGAGATACTGTTCTCTGCATTTCGAGGTTTGTTTCTTTATTTCCCCAATCGCTTTTCAAGGGCTCCATCTCCTTCCTGCTGAAATACTCCCCGAAAATCAGCGTATCTAATTTACGATCTTCAGCACTCAGAAAAGAAAGAAAAAACCCCCAAACCCAAAACTGTAAAGAGATTTAAGGATTAAAACTTGGTTACTAACTACATGGTTGATTTATACATTATGCAAAACCACCGAGAATTTGCACGTTTATCCTCTGTAAGAAAAAACACAGGCCACAGAGCAGTTTTCAAAAATTAAAATAATTATGTATAATTAACTAAGAACTACGATGAGAAATAATTACTTACTCGAAAAATAATAACATATTTTGCATTTATATTAGAGTGACATGCATGCATAGGGTTATAATGTATCACTCCCATGTGTATACAATTGCATTAAAAATAACACAAAACGCCACTTCCAAAAATTTCCAAGAAGAATGTGGAGGAAAAAAACCGATGTAAGTGCACTGTTAGATATGCCCTAATGTTACATTATTTTTAACCAAACAGAAACACTATCAGATCTCCTACTGAGAAAGAATTAGTCTCGAATACGTATCAGAGTAATAGATTGTTGTTACTAAATATTTCATGATATTGGTAAATGATCCATCTAGCATAAATTTAATTTTACTTGCTATCCCATTTTTCATGCACAATTGAAGTTTGAATTGCATAGGAATAATGATAAAAACATTTTTACAATGAATTTGATCACAGAACTTACACAATTTATTTAGCTTGGTATCACACTGATGTGCATCCTTCCAATCCCACCTTACAAAATGAAAAAAACCCTGGCTTTATTAACAATAAAGAGATAGCAAAAACCTCATTTATATTTAAAACACTGACGTGTGTGAAGAATCTATAAAACAACTGACCTGTTCAAATTGTTGTTTTTCCAATCCATGCACTGTTTTTATTAATTAGGACCCAAACCAGATTGATCGTCATTTTATAACGTTTGACATATTCACTGTCTTCCCACTTGCAGCAGAATCTTCTTAAATTTCCCAGCACTGTGTTTTATTGCTGGTACCATATGCTTTATTGTTCAGCCACAAGAGCTTCACTCTGCACAAAGACTCATTACCTACTGCTTGCTGAGCAGCTTCGGGCTCACTGAGGCTGCCTGTGTGATCACATGGGAGTTTTGTCTGAGAAAGCCAGGCATGCCACTGATTTCACCGGCTACGGATATTTTTATCAGCTGAGGTCTACTATGAGGAAGGAATAACAAATGCTAAGGCTTCTTTAGTTCATTAAGACAGCAGTTGTTATGGAAATCCCCTGAACTTTTTTTTTTTTTAAAATTATTATTATCATTCCCACTGTAGCACTGGTCCAAGAAGAAATTCAAGAGATTTGTTAGGAGTAATTTTTTCTTGCGGGGAGTGGCACAAGCCATGCATTGTCTGCATTGCTCTGCACACAGTACCCACTGAAATTAATATTCCAAAGAGGTAATATTTTGCCAACACTTAATCTGCCAGTGTTTATCCTTTATGTGGAGGACAAGCTTCCAAATGAAAAATTGTACCTAAAAAACAGGCCCTTAATTTAAATTTGTCTCATCAGTCAAGGGCATTATCCTGTAATCTTGGGTCATAAAATGAGTTTTGCTGGCTTCAGTAAGGCTACTCAGGTGAATAAGAATTGGCCATTTGAGCAGGGATTACTCTGAAATCCAAATGACAAATTATGTAATACAGTGAAGTCTAATCTCTTCTTGGTAATAGCTGGTGATGCTCTGGGGTTTGTTTTCATATGTGTCTGCATGCGCACATTTGGTTGGTTGGCTTGGGTCTTCTTGTTTATTTTAAACAAAAAATTATAAATTTAAATAACATTTTATAATGGTTAAAAACTTAGTATTTATCTGAGTATTTCATATTAGAATAAGCGAATATCTAAATTCAAATTACAAAAGCCCTTACAGAAAAAGGTAAATATTAATTTTTTTTTTCACTGATCCATTATCAGTATCAGGGTTCTATGCTAGAATATTTGGAGACAGCTTGATTCCTACTGCAGAGTGAATTCCCTGAATATTCTAATTTAAAGCTAGCTTTCTACAAACAGCTAGTGATGATAAATGAACATCTCTCCTCCACCCTGAAAACTCGTACCGAACACGCAATTATCCATAATATTAACATTGCAAAGATGCAGCTATTCTACAAAGCAGCCAATTATCTCTAGAATAATTCAGAGCATTTTGATAACATGAGATAGCAAAAGAAACTGTTTTCTCATTAACATTCCACAAATGAAATACCTCCTTATTCTATTTAAGATCTCTCTCATTAGAATAAATGACAGCTTGTAGCTCATGGCTGGCATTATTCTGGTCCTATCAAAGTCAGTGGAAGTTTTGCTGCTGATTTGCATGGAAGAAGGGACAAGCATGACTAACAGATTCATTCGCCTTACCGTGCCGTCATGCAAGTCAATGACAAAACTCATTTCTTTATTGTTTTTGGCATCTTGCTCAGTTTGTATTATTAAGGTTTTGTAACAGTTGAAATGCAGTCTCTATGATTACACTGAATTATACAAGATGGTTAGTAAAGGATTCAGAATTACCTACAACTAAATCCAGTAATGAGTATCTTCTATGCTCTCACATTCATTTTAGATTTTAAAAAATGCCATTATCAAGAATGAGTGTATTTTGAAGTGCTACCATTTTCATCTACCCAAAGACAAGGACTGAGCAGATGTTTTGTGGCTGAGAACTTTCCATGTCTCTTGGGCAGGAAACACTACTGTGTGTACATTAATGAGAAGAAATGAAAGCAGACTAGAAGGATTGCTAACGAACAGCTGGTTTAGCTACAGCTATGCATATTTTTTTCCCCTGGCGATACCACTGATGATGTCACGATGCTCATATAGGAAGATATAAACAAAGGCAGGCATTTTTGCTGCAGTAGCACAAGGGGAAAAAAGAAAACCCAAACGTTCGACAGATGGAAAGAACAAAATCTGGTCAAGAAAAGAGTACTATTGTCACATTTCTCGGTGTGTTGTTATATAGACTATGGAACAGTCCTCAAATCTTGAAAGGTGGTTAGAGGAAAACATGTTCAAGGACGTGATACAGTTAAACCAGTTAGCAGCAAAGAGTTGTTTCTGCAGGAGACAATAGCAGCAAGCAGTCTCCATGCTGAGAGGCACCCTCGGTTAATCACTTCGTCAAGATTGGTGGGGGGAGGGAGGGAAGCTTCAATCCTCCATAGTGGAATTTTCAATTTCCTAAATATAACTTGACATTTTTAGGTAGCTATATTATATTCTATCCCATCCCGTCCTCTCTTCTCACAGGGTTACTAAATAGAAGGAAGTCTTTGTCAGAGACACATTGCTGAATTTCTGCCCAAACATACTACTGAGGAAGGGCATTTCTGCCACCAAAAAAGGGATTATAGATCACCCAAGAGATTCACAGGAGCCAAACCCTAGGCCTCCCTTGTCACTCTGCAGAACGAAGAGGTTCAAATGAGACAATACTTCCTGATACCCCTCCTTTAACAGCCAGGATTTCTTCCAGAGAATCCAAATTCACCTCTCCTTGAAACAGTGGGAGAATACAAATGCTTAGCAGTCTCTTCCACCCAGGATCTCCCATGGGAGTCGAGGTAAGCAAGGGCTCTCTTTTCTCGAATAAAAGGTTCTTTGTGAATCCAAATGGAAACAGAATCAAGAACCTTCTGACCATAAGCGTAAAATAAGCATAAACTGTTGGATCCCATATCTACTTTGTAAGAAAATTAATAGGAACATTCTTATGCTTTTCCATTTCACAGAAGCTACAGCAAAAGTGAGCTGGCTAAGGAAATCTGGACTCTGAATAATTGCCATCATTAATAAGTAATAATTCTATAAATCCTTGTTTATTCTACTCTATATGCATTTAGGCTTGAGTACTTTTATAAAGGTAATATGCATTGAAATACATATCTTGGACAGAATTTAAAAACAAATAGAAAACCCCAAACAAAACCCCAAAGATCCACAATAACCCAAAACCAGCCATATATCACAAACCAGACTAAGCCCATGATCTGAACTTCAAATCATTTCCACCTAATACAACTACATTATTTCATTGGGTATCGAACTTAATCTGCTGTTCAGTATCCTGTATCATAGTTGGATGAATCAGGTAAGAATCAAAACAATTATGGAAAGAGCACTGTTCAATTTCATGATACAAAAAAGGGACAACTTAGACCACTCAATGCCTTGTTATTCTCAAGGTTGGAATCCTGTACCTTGCAAAAAAATGCAAGAGGTATGGTTTCTTCAAGTACACCAGAAATGTAATAACTTCCATACCAGTTAAGTAAACAGAGGGTTTTGCTGAAACTTTTACAGTCTTTTAGTGACAAAAAAGATTTGAAGTCCAGGATTTATAAAATGTATTCAGTGGACCATGCATGCTCTACTCCAGCTCACAAACAGCATGGTTCGTATGCCATGGTTTGCAATTTATGAGCTACAGCAGCAGCAGCAGCAGCTCTAAACGCCTCAGCACTGCCTTTCAGGCTAGGAAATAGATGATTTGTGGTCGTTTCTTCAGTAAGATCTATAAACCTTGCCCATGCAAATTCCTCTAAATTGAATTTGGGATGAAGCATAGCTGCAAAGTTCCCATGGAATTGTGTCATTACTGAAGTTCTACAGAGTTAAAAATGCTCACCTAAGAGAAAATAGTGTCATATTAATTAATCTAAAGTTACAATCCATAACACTGGGGTAGGATAATCTTTAGTATAAATTTTACATATTTCTTTCTAGACCAAATATAATTTAATCGGATAAATTTCCTCACCCTGGCCCCAAATGTCTAGCTTTCTCTAGATCAGTCACAGCTAAACAATCTTCAAGCAATGTCACGTTAACTATTCAGTTCCAAATACTGGGGCTTGATAGATTTCCATAGCCTGCCATGACAGGAGGCATGACATTCTTTGGGCTCCTGAACTGCACAAATATGGAAATATTACTCATTCATAAATGGGATTCTCAACAAAGAACTACAACCATGTTTTGAAATAAGAGTCTAGTCAGTGAAATGAATGGAAATAGACAAAATCTATTTGAAAGGTGACATCCTCAGATCAACAGATGGATGGAGAAAGCAGCTTGTAAGTGAGGGGCAGACCTGTGAGCAGCTGTTCTGATTTCTGGCACTCTAGCAATCCCATCACCAAACTTCATACAGGGACTCCTGGCATGTAAGGCTGCCAGTGCTGTCCTTCACTCCTACTTCTGGCACCCTTACCCTGCCATGCCAATTTGAAGGACACCATCTATAGTTTGCTTTTTTTCTGACTCTTAATATCTGCTTGACCAGCGGCAACTTTTAAAATCATGGGGTGAGAAACTGGCACAGAGTAAGAATGAATTCTCTTTACACAACTGTGGGATATAGCACAGCATATTCATTCTCAATGATTTTTAGCACAAGTCTTGAAAACCTCATTTTTAATGATACATTCTTGCTACATCTTACATAAACTACATTTTTCCAAGATAAAATTAACCTCTTCCAGGCTGATATCCGAGAGGAGAGCACACTTCCTTTCAGTAAGCAGCACTGAAAAATATTATGCTTTGGAAGAGCTACTGTACACAAACAAAAATATTCCTCTGCAGTAAACACACAGAGTTTTTCTCCTTTCACAACCCTTCTCAAAACTGACAGTTAACTATCAAAATCAAAGAAATACTAACTTTGGCAGGTAAACTAGTGTACTGAGAGGTGTACAGCCAAGTAGCAAAAGAAGCTCCTGACTGCTATTGCTTTAGATGATGTGAATAATCAAAGCAAATAATTAATAATGTAATGCTTCATACAGCCATCGTTCAAAATGCCAGGAGAGCATGGATTCTTTCAAATAAAACAAAGTAAGTTCTATTTGAAAGAGAAAAGTAGTCATTCTCTCAGGGGAAAAAAAAGAAAAGAAAAAATAAAGTCAGAAGGCGGCAGATACTTGAAAAGAAACTGCCTGTGCTGTCTGGTATGGCTTCATAAACCAGCTTTTCTCCATCCAGTTTCCATGACACCTCAGACATTCCAACATGATCCATGCTGAAGAGTAATTCAGAGCTACACAGAGCTATGCTTGGTGTGGTTAGAAATTGTAAGACAAACAGAAGAAACAAAGCTGCCTTTTGGCTTATAATTAACTGAAATACTTCCTACTCTATCCCTTTTCCTTGCTTGGTCACTAAGCACACCTTTTCTCATAGTATCATTTTCCAACTTAAAAATTTCACTTGGCTGTTGACCAGAAAAAGTTTCAAATTAAATAAAATTAGGAGATATTTGAAGCAAGCATGATAGCTAGTATTTTCTCTCTCCACCTATTTGGTTCTTCTAGTTCCCTTTTATGTACCGTAGTAAACCAAAAAGGAGTTTACTGAGTCAATGCAGTTGGAACAGGAAAAAAATCCAGATGGAAGCAGACCGTCTTTCCTTCCTGGACTTGTCATCAACAGACCTTCCTAAAGCACTACTGTTGCTAAACCAGCAACATTACCTCATTCCTTGTTTTCTCAACTTCCACAGTGAAGCAGACAAGCTCTTTAGTTTTCATCTTCCACAGAAAGATGTATTTTTTATTGTTACAATCTTCAAATTTGTTTCCATCTACCAAAGAAACAAGTATTTTGAGCAGAGACATGTGAAAACATACCAGACACACAGACATATCTAAGCAGCAAGGTAAATAGGTTTTCACATTTTACAGCAGTTACTTTATGAAGCATTCCAACTTAAAGCACAAGACATTTTCAACATACTACTTAGAATAAAATACATGATGTTACATAGTGGACTTTCAATCTAATAGACAAGAAGATATCTAAATTCTAAAATAAAAAGTGCCTGCCTAGAATTGCTGAATATCAGCTTAAGATCTCATTCCACAGGAAGTGAATCTGCAACAACACTTCTTCCCACCTTTGTACGTCCCACATACCACACAATCATTTATATCTTGAAAAAACACTGAATTCTAGGTTGTAAGGTAGCTTTTCACTGTTTCAAATAACCTTTAAAGATTAGAAACTGATTCTTCTTTAATAATTCTGTCCATTTCCATTTGGCCAGAATTGATTTCTCGTGTATCCAGGAGAGCTTGAAAATAATTTTTATTTACTTCTTGGCTTGTCTATCAGCATCAGCGATAACATCAGCACAGCAATGGGAACTTTATTGCTTATGCTGAGTTTTCTGTACCAGCACACTGTAACACAATTCCTCCCCAGACCCCACCTCCCCCAAATGTTCCATGGCAGCAGCCTACATTAATAAAGTAAAAGTCTTTTGCAGGTAATTTCCCTTCTCCTACCCTAAAAACACAATAATGATTTCACTTGCCCTAACATCAGTGTTAAATTAAATGAAAAATCTTGTCATACACTTTAGCATCCAAAATAATTTTCCCAGCATATATATGTAATTTTCATCAAGTTAAAAGCTGAACTGCTGTACTTTTACAGCAAACTTTTTACTATGTCATTGTAACATCCTAAGGTTTCAGAAAGTACATGGGGCAGCAGTGTGCTCTCACAGCCCAGAAATCCAAGTGCACCAAAAGAGTAGTGGCCAGCAGGTCAAAGGAGCTGATTCTGCCCCTCTACTGTCAGAAGAGTCCATCTGAGGAACTGAGGCCAGCTCTGGGGTCCTCAGCACAAGAAAGACACAGACCTGTTAGAGCAGGTCCTGAGAAGAGCCACAAAGATCATCAGAGGGCTGGAGAACATCTCCTGTGAGGACAGGCTGACAGAGCTGGGGCTGTTCAGCCTGGAGACAAGATGACTTCAGGAAGATCTCATTGTGGCCACCCAGTACTTAAAAGGGGCTTATGAAAAAGAGGGAGGGTCATTTTTTACAGGGACAGATAGTGACGGGGCAAGGGGGAACTGTTTAAACAAAAAAAGGGGAGATTTAGATTAGACATTAGGAAGAAATTCTTCAGTCAGAGGGTAGTGAGGCATTGGAACAGGCTGCCCAGAGAAGTTGTGGATGTCCCCTCCTTGGAAGCGTTCAAGGTCAGGTTGGATAGGGCTTTGAGCAATCTGTTCCAAGTGGGTAACATCCCTGTCCATGGCAGAGGGCTTTGAATTAGATGATCTTTAGGGTCCCTTCCAACCCAAGTCTATGATTCTATTCTATGAAAGTAAGCCAGTCCAATTTAGAAACATGCTTTCTAAGGAACACTGTCTGTCATTTCTTTCATGTAGGAAGAAGATGGATAGGAGTATTTAAATAACCACATTCATGTTAGCAAATTAGTGGACAGTTCCAGGATGCTCTCATATAACTTTAGAGATCAAAATGGACAGATTTGTAATTTGATTGCACTGTTTTCAGCTGGTGTTCAAAGTTCAAAACACTGTGGTTTTGGTCTAATTTTCCAAGAGCATAAAGGGTTAAGTGTAGTAGCTATGTGCCCTGAGATTGTGCAAGGATCAACATTTCTGCAACACGATCAAGATTAGAAGTTCTTTTGTAGAAGTAGTTATCGAGTGACTGTTTTATCTAAGACTTCTATCTAAAAGAGATCAGAACTAAATAAAGACTTTAATTAGAGCATTTTTATAGCTCAAATATCTTTCAAGATTTCAGCATTTCAGAAACCATCATGATTTTTTTAAAAATTAAACTGCTTGAAACCTACCAGCTGGAGAACTTAATGTTTTAGTTAGATTTTTTGTTCACAATATTAAGTAGACACACTTATCACCCTGACAGCAGTACAATACCCAAGGGCTGAGGATGTCAGACTACAGTCCCTAAAGACTGCAGCCTCTTGTGTTGGTGCACTTGCAGAGGAGGAATTTCTTTTTTCCCTTTTAAAATCATTATTCAACATGTTTTCCAGTGAACATCTTAAAAAAATAAATTAGAATTTCAACCAGGATTACATTGAAATACTTTGCATTAGGATCATCAATTTATGGCACAGACAAAACCATAGGGACCGCTGATATCACCTGATACAAAGTTGCATCATCTGACAGTGTCCTGTGTTGCAGAAAAGAAGCAATTACCAACTCAGTGTGGTTTTTGGCATCCCTGCAATGATTGTGACTTCTCAAAGGGATTAATTCTTTTGGCCTAACATCTTTAGGCACTGAGGATAATATTGTTTCCATCATAATATTTTCCCTTTTAGGAACATGAGGACCATGTTTATTTCTGTTATATTAAGTTGAGATAATACTAGGCTTGTCAGATATTTAGAAATAGTGTAGTCAGTGTGCCTGTTTTGACCTTCCAGGTCACAGCAAAGGTGCAAGCTGACAGCACCAGCTGTCATTTGCTGTCAACAGACTTTTACCACATCAACAGCTCCAAGCTCATAGGGGAACTCACTAGTTTTGTGACTGAAGAGCAGGAAGTCAAGATCCTTGGCTCTCTCTTTCCATCTTCTGGGGTGGGCAGATTTCAGTGACACCAGCACTGTTCTAGCTGCCAGTCTGGAATTGCTCTCCTGTCCACTTACATAGGCTCTAGGATACAGGCTTGCAAATGTAGACTTCAGCCATTTAAGATTTCAAGAAATACAAAGATTTGCTGGTGCCAAATGTTCTACTTTTTCAGAGCAAAAGACATTTTCATTGCCGTGGATGTCTTGGATTGAGAGACAGAAGTGGCCCATTTACATTCAGAAAACATATTCTGTGTAATTTACAGCGGCAATGAGTTCATAACTGTGCAGCGTGTATCCTGCAGTTTTTCTTATTATCTCCAGCACTGTGAGAATTCCTGAAAAGCTGTCACATTTAGCTTGCTACATACTTAGAACAGCAAATTGGTACATGCTCTGTGCTGATATTCTTATTCTTTTCTGTAGTTGCAAAATTGCAAACAACTCAAAAATTGCTTTATGATCATAATCACACAGGAACAGACCCAGAGCAGCAACTGCCAGCCTTGTCCTGACATGCAGCGTGACAAGCAATGACATAGGCAGTTTGTAGAGAACAGCAGTATCTTGAAGTAGACAAACTGAGATGAGTAGGAAAGCCAAACCCTTTGAGGACATGAGAAAGGGGTCAGAGACACAAAAGCCTGCCTACTTTTCTAGCTGTAGAAGCTAATCTAATTAAAAAATGCTAATTTCCCCCCAAATCTCGCCTGATGCCTTAAATTAGTATACCACAATAATACCAGCATTTACAGCCTTAAAAGCTATATATAACCTGATATATAATCTTAGAAGCTAAGTATCTTAAATGTCAAGCAGGAAGCAACGATGGATTCAAAGACCTAGCATTGCAGAGTAAACAAAGAGCTACCACTTGTCATCTTGTAACAGCTATTTTTGCACGACAACTGACAATTCTATATACATAATGACAAAAGCAAGTTTTAAGAGATTAAAAAATACAATTAAATACATTTGCAGAAACTGCTCCAAAACATTTGAAACAGCATGGGATTTAAAAATTTTGAAAGTTACTAATATTAGTGAACCCGCAATGGTAAGTGCACAGGAAAAGACCAAAAACTTGCCTCTGTTTCAAGAGGCAGAGACAAAGAATGCACATTTATGACAGTAAAAAGTGATGCTAATGGGGATACAAATAGATGCATCAGCAGGTCAAAGTAACATCACTTTTAAAGCAATATTGAGATACACGAGAGAACACAGCAAGAATGCATTTTTTAAGGCCAGGATTTTGTGATATTGAGATGAAAATTGCTAAGAAGTTTGCATATGATTTTTCTTTTGCTTCACAGCTGAGCTCAGTCAACTGTCTTGGAGGAGAGACAAACTGCTTACTGGAAAACAATCTTACAGTAAAAATCTGAGAAGGATACATATGTTGTTAGCACAGACATGATACATAAACTTTTCTCTTTTTTTAGATTAACCAGAAAAAGAACAGACTTTATAGAAAGTTGTACGATATGGAAGGAATGAAGGGACTTTTCAAAAATAAACTGAGTAGCAATTAGAAGAATAAAAGAACCCAGAGTGAAAAAAAGCACAGGCAAGCCAATATTTCAGAAGATGAAATATAGTAAATTCTTGAAGATGAACTATGAAAGATGAGGCCAACATGTTTATTTTGAGATCTAAGAAATATATTTTTATCTAATATATATGTGCTGAAAATAAGGCACATGGGCCCTAAAGTAAATGAATGACAGAGAAAAATTAATTGAATGAGAATACCAGAAATACCATACTGTGGCACTGACAGCCAATTTATGCTAGGAACATAACTCTATCCATTAAAAAAGAAAGAGCAATAAAAAGGAATTCCCTTGCATCCTAACCCTCCAGCAAAGCAGTGGCAAAATTCACAAAGTGCACTGAGCAAGAAGTGCAAGATTTGAAAGGTTTCACTCTGCTATAAAAAACCAGAGAATTTGGTTGAAATATACCAGGGACCTCAAACTACTATCAATGGGTGTGGGAAATGCCAAAATCCAAACACTAGACAAGCTGACAGCTGAGTCAAATACAGCCTGAACCCGAAATGAAAATTCCTGCCTGTCTGCACATCCAGTGTTTTGTTCCACGCATACAAATAAGGTGAATCTGCCAGTGATATCCAACACTGTGGTCTCTAGCCAACACCCAGTCATCAGCCAAAGACAAATCTTCACAACACAAACCCAAAAGTTGAGATGCCCACATAATAAATGTCAAATAAAATGTAGAGGAATTTTTTACTAGACAATGGGTAACCAACAAAGACTCTCAAGCCATAGCCAGACTGCATACAATTCAGCAGTAGGAACAAAAATTCGTAACAAATAGGATGCCAAGCACTTATTAAATGCTACTACTCTTATTTTCAGTATACAGGTGTTATTAATACTTTAACTAATGGTTTTATTTCAAAACTTTTCTCTGGATTGCAAAAAGAAGAACCTACTGAACTGCTAACACTGGACTAGCAGGAGAGATGTAAAATCAGTTTGCATCCTGAAATCCTTTTGTAACAAGGACTTCTGTGGGACTTTGAGCAGTTTAATTACTCCATACCTAGCATCTCCATTTGAAAAAATAAAATAAAATTTTAAAAAACTAATCAAATATCTTATTTTTACCCATCCCTCAACTGTGCTTTTAGTGGTTACAAGTAAAAGGTTTGCTTCAAGATCACCAGTTAGAGAGAACCTGTTTCATTGAACAAGTCAAAACAATTAGAGGAAGAAAATATTTTGCACTTTCAGCAATAATAGATGGGGGGGAAGGAAAATTTTAGTGTCAAGTCTGGAAATTTAAGTCTGATATGAACTTCAGGATTCTATTTCTAAGTTAGATCAGTGAGTGCATGGATGGGAAAGTACTGTTTCTTCTGATACATGGTGATATCCTGACACTTGAATTTAAAAGACAAAATAAATTCTCCAGACAGGAAAAATTTTAAGCATCTAGCAGTATTTTAGTACACATAAAGCAGTTAAAAGCCATTTATTTCTCCTCTCAAAGATAATCCCTACTAATTGCTCTAGTTGTGGAAATACATTTTGTGGGAAAGGATAATGAAGCCTACTTGTCAAATTGCTCATGTCATTATTTCACTGCAGATTGCAAATACTATAGCCAGACCCATTCCCAGCATGCTGAATATCAGCCTACAGAAAAAGACCCTTGCATAAGCCACTCTGACCCTTCTTGCTAGTTTCTTCTGACCTTTCTGACCTCATTAGACTGGTATAAAGAAAATAAAGGAGCTGTTGGGTACTCTTGATGGATTAGAAATAACAAGAATGTGTCTAGGACTTACTTAAGTACTAAACCAGACCACTGAATTATAGTGCTTTTCAAACAATCAAAAGGATAATAAGGATAGTGATGAAGAAATAGAGGTAGAAAGAAATAGATTCTATCGTGAATAGTATGCTTTTTGGAAATTGTTCATCAGCATCCTTAACTACTTATTCTGCTGACATTTTAGATGGTTGATTTTTTAAGGCCCCATTTGAGTGAGAACAAATATTGGTCCCAGCACAATTATTTTGATTAACCATGAATTCAACTTAAGCACCTTGCTGGAAGAGGGCTTTAATCTCCTCTGGTCAGATTTATTTAATGAATTCTTCAAATTCCTAAAGGAAGGAAACTCTAGAGGATAGAATGCAAGTCTCTGAATTCCCTGTGTCACATTTCAAACACTACCTCATACTATCAACAAAATCTGTGTCTTACCAGACAAAAGGGTAGAGATACTATCAAAGTGTTTATTCTTTACATAATACATACCTTCTCCAGTGGAATTACTTTGGGTTTTTAAACTGTCTCCCAGCCCTGAAATGTGCAAGTCATGCATTTTTATCACTTACATCATAAGAAGTACAAAACCTACAAATTATTTTGCTCTCTGGATAGTGGATTTTGTCATCCCCAGTAAATAGTTAGTTATTTATTTTTAGCTTATACTGGCACCTGAGTTTCCTTTTCTCAGAAAGGAAACCACAGGCCACAACTTGTAACACAAACCTCAAGTACTACAACATAAATTTTACAGCAATTGCAACATGGGACACGTGTCTTTTTATCTTTTTATTCTGTATTTCTAATTTCTAGGGAGAAAAGTGCTATGAGGGAATTTATAGTCACAGCAATCTTCCAAGTTCCCATATATTGTGATTTCTAATTAAAAGCTCTTGAATTTAACCACTGGAAATTATTTATGGAAGGAGAAGAATTTTTGCTTTATATGCTTAACTACTCCTAAAAGAAGACACTAGTAGATAGGCTGACCTCAGCCAAAGGGTTCAGGCTTTATTATGCTATGCATTAAAATGCAGGCACCATCACATAACATTAAATTACGTCCTTTTTAAAAATAAGACTATGCCATCATTTGTTCCTGAAATATCCTCTGTTCAGCTCTCCTGCAGTTTTATAGATCCTGACATGGGAAAACTGTTGCATTTTTGATAGTGGTGATTGTCCCCTTCAGAAATTTATAGCCTTTGGTAAATCTCTGTATGTCTCACATCTCTCCTGAGCCAAGTGCACAATCCAGTCCCAAGCCAGCACCACTGGAGAGGCTGGAAACACTGCATTTGTGCAGGAACTCTCATTGGGCTTCATCCCCATAACCTAAAATGTCTTAAAGCAGCCACTGAATCCAGATACTCTCACACTGCACACAGAGCTAAGTTAGATGACACAGTGGTTAAAAACCAACTTAATCAGGTTGCTAGCACAGATTTCACGGTTGCTATATCTGGGCAGCTGTTCTAGCACAATTGGATTAGTGATTTATGCTGTCTCTCCACTCTCTCCATCCTAAAACAATGGATTGAGATTTGAACACGTAAACTTTTCATCCTCATCACTCTTCAGACCTTGTGAATGCAGTCATTTCAAGACCTGTAGAAGGGTTTTGGTTTGTTTTCTTGTTTGGGGGATTGCTTGTTTTGTTGTGGTGGTAGTCTTTTTTCCCTTTTGTTGTTAGCCAGAGTTGTGGTTTAAAGATAAATGGTGGACAAGGACCTTGTGTTTGGATATTTAAAATAAACAAACAGAAAAGCCCAACAAAAAAACAAACCAAACAAACGAACAAAATCAAAGCAGAATTGCAGTCAGCTAGCAATTCCTTCCTCTTACATGTGATATGGGTAAAATGTGTTTCTGCAAAATTGTGTTTGTCATCTTACATTTCTATCATTTGTCTGCCTGGTAACTGAAAGAGAAATTCAAAAATCCCACCTATTTGAGGTTAAATTATAATTTTCCCACCTTGACCTTGTTTTGGAATATGCTTATTCCTGTGAATTAGCTACAGCAGTTAACCTGCCGTTTAAAGAGCACGTAGAGAAAAATTGCTCTTCACAAAACAAAGGGCAAGGTGAGCAAACAACAAAAAACCCAACATGACTGTTCTTTTTATCATTTTAGTTATCCTGTTATCTCATGTATTAGATAGGTTACTTATGTTCTTTACTAAATAAAGCCCAGAAAAATAAACCCTTTTCAACTCATCTTCTCCGCAGACCAGAAACCAAACTTTGAATACCAGAGGGAGAAGCGGGGAGGGGGTGGGAACTCCTATCCTTCCTCCACATCTCAAATCAGAACAATATGACAAATTGTCACACTCAGACCCACAAAAACCAGACAGGTTTAATGTCTGCATTGGTATCATGGTTAACTCCTAAATCAAATAGACCCTTCAAAAGAAGGGTTACCTACAGTCGTGCTTTCTGATTTTTCCTTCACCAGTACATGTAACATTCAAAAATAACATTCTAATAACAAACAAATAAAAGATAAATACCCATTTTCCAGTATCCCAGTAAAGCTTACTGTTAAGAGCAAGTTAACCAAGAGAAGATGCTATCATCGTTTTCTTGCTATTTATCAAGCATTTTAAGTTACTTTGTGACATTATTAAAATATTTTACTGATTACACACAGTTCTCTGAACACATTTACTACTTGAGATGTGTTGGCCAGCTCTTTGTAGCTGAAAAAATCATATCCCTTACTTCCAGTCTCTGGAAAAAATAAATCACATAATGATGTGACAATTAAAATAAAAGCCTTGAAAGTACCTCTTCAGATAACTTGGTGTTTCCCTTTCCAAAATTTTAAACAGCTGATACTTTTGCAAGCAAGTGACAAAGGATACAAATATACAATAATAATTTATTTACAAATACAGACAATAAGTTAGGATCATTTTACCTGCATAAATCTAATTTCACTGGAAGTTGCTGATGTATGCTAATCCAGTAAGTTTCAGCATGAATTTTAAGCCCTTTTAAACACAAAGGTACAGCTGGAAAAATGATTTTTTTTTTACTTACTTTCTTCCAAAAGTGCTAATCAAAATCCCTGCAGAGATGTAAAATATAGCATCATATTTTGTACCATCAAATGGTACAAAATGAAATTGGACTTGTGTAACTGTAGAGATATATGCATGTGAATAACTGCTACTGTACTACTGACCCTGTGATCTCAAAGAATCCTAGTTTCTCTCAGGAGATTTTTAGACCTCAGAAATCATGTTTTCAGTCTGTAGACATTTCCTTAATTGGTCCTTTAAAAAATGAAATTCATGTCTTATTACTGTTAAAACGATACCAACAAAGTCTTAGAATTTCTATCAAAAATGATGCAGTGCCATATGCAAACTCACAGAATAAACAGAAAATTCCATTTGTTTGCAATGAAGCCAAGTTACCATACTAGGGTGAAAAAATTCAAAAGATCATATTGATATATAAAAATAAATGATCATACAGCCAGTGTGCACATTTGATTTCTGGTATACATGAGGTACTTCTGCTCTGACACAACAGGGAGTCTGAAAACCTTCCTGTATTTCACTGAGCAGGGCAAAATTCAGTAATTGCAAGGACAATTAAACATCAATCCTGCTTACCCATAGCAGGTGACAGACTTGCCATCTGTTGAAGTCCTTAAAGTGAGGTTGGATATCTTTCTAAAATACATTTTTGGATATAGTTTTTAGAAAAGCAAAACGAAAAACAAACTAACATTTAACCCATACTGCAAAATTGTGGTCATACAGAGAGAAGGGGCTGGTGGCACAAGGCAGTGACAGCAGCAGCTCTGCCATTAGAGATCTGTTTGTGTCATGGTTTAACCCCAGCCAGCAGCCAAGCGCTGGGCAGCCACTCGCTCACTGCCCCAGCAGCAGGATTGCAAAGAGAACTGAAAGGTGAAAGCTGGAAAACTCATGGGTTTAATAGGGAAAGCAAAGGCCACGCATGCAAGCAGAGCAAAACAAGGAATTAATTCACTGCTTCCCATGGATAGGCAGGCTCAGGCATCTCCAGGAGAGCAAGACCCCATCAAGGGTAAAGTTACTTGGGAAGACAAACGCCAGCACTCCAGATGTCCTCCCTTCTTCCTTCTCCCTGCCCACCTTATATGCTGAACATGATGTCGTGGTCTGGAATGTCCCTTTGGCCAGCCGGGGTCGCCTGTCCCAGCTGGGTGTCCCAGGCACCCCAGGCCCCTCTCCAGTGTGGCCGTACAAGGAGCAGAAAGGGCCTTGGCTCAGTGTAAGCCCTGCTCAGCAATAACAAAACATCTCCATATTATCAACCCTGTGCTCAGCACAAATCCAAACACAGCCCCCTGCCAGCTGCTGTGAAGAAAGTTAACTCTACCCCAGCCAAAACCAGCACAGTGTCCCCTTCCATTCTGCCCCCAACACTTGTGATCCAGCTTTAAAATAATGTAGGAATCCTAACTTAGTTGGTCTTAGCTTTGGTACAGACTCCAGTTAGACCTCTAGTGATTTTAACATCCTCCCTCAGCACAGGCCATAATTCTCTGGGCATACAGCTCTTACACGTTGTCTTAGCTATGATCTTGAGAATCAGGGCTGCAATGCTTGCTATTGTGACATTCTGCTTAAGAATTACGTAAGAATTTTTAGGATCAAAATGATTTGAGGAAAAAAGTTTTTGATCATGATACAGGAAGTGTAGGTGCTAATTAAATCGGCATCATAAAGGCAAACTACATCAACTCCCAAAAGATTTAGTACTGGCTGTTTCACAAAAGTAATTAATATTTCTTGCCAATACTACTTTAAAATGCCAACTACTGCTGCTGTTTGGACGTATCAGAGTGTACACAGATGGACACAGAGCATACAGCTCTAGCTTTCTGAAGCAGGAAAGAAGGTAACAAACAAAAAACATTTTCTTTTTTGAGCTATGCAAACAAATGAGTCTCTAGCTAATCTAATAACACATGACTGAAGTGATGGTGCAAAACATGCCGTGCAGCATGGATGAAACTGAGTGGGCTGTATAAACTTCAAAGCAATAAACAGGCTACAAAAGACGTGTGGCAGAGAGGAGAAAATGGAAAATATAGGAGACATAGGGAGGTGATTCCATTATAAGCTGCAGGATGCATATGATGTTGTACATGGGAACAGAAAGAAAGGACTGCAAAATATGGATCTGAATAGATTCACCTCAGCCCTTAGCAGTCCCACAAAATGCCATGATAGACTCTCAGGGCTATGACAAGGTTTTAGTAATTAGCAGGCAATCCATTAAGTTATGAAAAATAAAATTTGGTCTCAAAAGCCTCTATTGTAGATGTCTCTGTCCATCATTTATGTGAAACTAAAGATTCGTTCACAATACAAAGCAAAATAAACAATTCAAAGTAGAACACTTTATTTATCTGAATACTACTAAAGTCACCCAATTAAAATAAAATTTTTAAAAAGTAAATCCTTTCTTGAAGAACCTATTTTAACAAAACTTTATAAAAATCCAGGCCTGGCTCATCTGCAAGCCAAAATTCTACACAAATCACAACATTTAATGACTTCCTTGGGCACATGCTCTGACCCAGCACCTCCTCTTCTGCGTTAATCTCACTGTGAGAAATGTATATTTAAAATGCCAACTCAATTTTTATCTGAAATGTCACATTTTGTCATCTCTCCTAGCTGCTCTTCTGTCTATCTGCAGAATAGTCTCATTTTTTGAGAAAATTCTCACTTCCTTAAAGGCAATGACAAGATGAATTTACTACAGCCAAAAGCATTTTTGACGCTTATTCAAAGTCCAAAGTTTGGGTAGCTTTATTCATACTGTAGCCTACTGACTTGTAATGTTAGTGAAATAGATAATAAAAGACTCACAACAATGAGTCTTTCTACTGCAAGCCGTTATAAACCACACACTGATAGGCATACAAATAATACATTATTTTAATGCAACTGTAATTAATTAAATTGTGTTACCTTCTTCCTAGGAACATACAATTGGGCATGACAGCAAAGTTAAAAATTTCTACTGATTTTAAATAGTAGTGTAACAATGAAATGGTAACTCTGCTCCAAAACTTTTTATGTCCATTTCACACTAATCACTCAAAACTAAGAATACTATTAAAGTAAAACAATGTGTAAAAGATGAAATATAGTAGTATAAATCAATGGGTATGCTCCATTTAAAAAAAAAAAAGACACATGATCACTTTTTGGTAAAATGTAGGTCACCTATGGTTGCCATAGTAACCACTGCTGAACTATTGCTCTATAGATGACCACTGCCTATTGGCTGCTTTCTTTGCTAGCAGTCATACCTCAATTAAAATAAGAAAGAGTTTGGAACTGACATTAGTTTAGTTGCAAACAAAACTCCTGCTTAAACATTTTCAAAAGCATCTCCTAATATCCTTGTCTAAATAAAATACTCAGATAACCAGCTGACAACACACAAAATCTACTTTTCAGTGCTAAAAAAATCTATTCTTTGTCTGTATCTAAAGCCTGGAGTTTCCAAAATGGAGAGAAACAACTTTACAAGAAGTTGCAAATAGAAAAAATATTTATACAGAGCAATTCACTAAGCATCAGTAACTCAGAAATTCAACAAGCAGTAACATTAGGTTAAGCTGTCTCTGATAATCTCTCAGCAAGTCCTGTGACAGTGTATTCAGTACCTTCAGTGCAAGTGGGGGTTAATGGCTTGGCACATTATTATTTTGCACACAAGCACCCAGTGAAAACGAATCATGTTACAAGGCTGGAGCCAGGGATAATAGCAGTTGAAGCCTCACTTGGGATGAAGTCATTGAGTCTTCAATCAGTTTGATGGTGAAATTCCCTTTCTCACCACTATTACTCTGAGGCATACATAGTTGATGATGAATTCATTAAAATACAAAAGACTCCACATTACAAAAAGAGTCTTAATTGGCTTTGATAGTGAACTGGGAAATGACAGGACAACAAGCCAATGTCCTTGATAACTGCTAACTGTTTTTCCCTGTCAGAACAGTCCTATCACTATTTTGTAAGATCAGACTAAATGAGCTGCTTATCTTCTCTCCTTTTATGTTTGTTTTTTTCTGTTTGGTTTTTTTGTTTGGTTGGTTTGTTTTTTTCTTGTTGGTGGCGGGGGGGGGGTCTGGTTTTTGTCTTTTTGAGGGTTTTTTGCTACAGGTATTATAAAAACTGAAATATAAACTTTGAGGTCTTGATGCTGCCCACATGCCTTAATGCTATTAGTACTACAAATACATAGTGGTACAGTAGCATCAGTAATGCTGCATATTAATGCTGCACCAAAATATGCATAGTTTGCTACTATGCTGCATATAATGATGATCAATACATATACTAAATGCTGCATATTAATGATGATCAATACTGTGAATACCACCTATGAAGAATCACATCCCCTCACTTGCTTTAAATTCTTGAAAGCTCAAAACAGACAGATAAATAGGTAGATGAACACAAGACACCACAGCAAGACTGCTGGAAAGGCAAACAGACAAACCCTCATGGAACAGAGACAGCTCGTGAAAGCTTTAGAATCAAACAATTAATGTAACTGTTTTTAATTCACTGAATTTGCAAATTTCAAAGAAATGATAGCTTGTTTCTAGTCTCCTAACTGCATCACTACTACTGTAGTAGTACAGTATTTTGTAGGAGGGAGAGGACTGATACTCAATTTCTGTATATTCCTGTAAGGATCAGGACCTTAAATACACCTTCACACTCAGTGCACACCAGGGGACTGCCCTGAGCACCAGGACGTCTCAGCAAGACTAAAATACACATGGGAGATGGGGCTGGTCTACAGAGGAAGAAGAAAGGAAGAAGTCAATACATCCTCCAGCAAGCAGAATACTTTTCTTTTTCCTTAATGTTTCAATCCAAGTTCTTGAAATATTTTCCCATGGGTCAGTAATTTCCATGGATTCAGTTTATAAGACAGCAACCACATGCATTTACTGTATGTGGTTGCTGTCTTATATTAGAGAAAATCAGTCTGTGTTTTCTGTATACAGATACAGGCTTTCATCTTAAGCAGGTCCAGGTCCCCAGTAGAACCAAAAAATCCTAGTACAATACAAATGATGTAAGAAAATCAGAATATAAAACTCGACCACTGAAGCTGGTAAGACTGCAAACAGAGGTAAAATACAGTTGTATCTTTCTTCTAAGCATTAGAATGGTTTCATTATGAAGCACCACAATAAAAATACTAAGTTCATCTGCTTGTTAACTCTGCTTTGCAAGCAGAACTGCTAGTCTATTAAAACAAACCACAAGAAGACCAACCAAGCCAAACCCCACAGAAGGCCGTTCCCAGCTCATTGCTAGGGACTGAAGATCAGCATGTCCATACAAACAACAGCTGTATCAACTGATAGAGAAAAAACCTTTGAGCAGGCACAAGCCCCTGGAAGGAACTTCTTTTAGAAGATCCACTATCAATAGAATCTGTGCCTTTATGTTGGAGTTAACTCCCCTCATCATCCCTATTGCTAAATTAGTGCTTGGCTAAATCAGAGCAAAGAACAGCAGAGCAACGTTTAGTAAGGAGAAGACACCGCACAATGGTGCCTGTACTGAGGGTGCTACAGTCTGAAATTAGTTATAAAGGTCCCTGAAATGGACAATCACAGAATGGTTTGCTTTGGAAGGGGCCTTAAAGCCCATCTAGTTCCAACCTCCCACCCCCCCGGCAGGGATGCCATCCAGGAGGATGAGCTTGCTCAGGGTCCCTCCCATCCAACCTGGTCAATAAGACAACATTCTCTGTCAAAAGCCAATCTAACTTGGCTTTAAATTTCAAAACATCTTTAAAACCATCTTTACACAGACTGGTAGGAAACACTGTAAACTAGCATAAAATGAAGACTATGTGCTAATCATGGCACTAGATGAGAAGAGAGGATATCGCAATAATCTTTCTGAAGCTTAATTTGCTTTGTAAGAGCACATAAAGCAATTCAAAGAAAGCTACTGAAGGCCACTGGGACTCTCACTAGGAATAAAAGTGAGCATTAGGATACAGGAGTCAGGAGAAAGCAAGCATGAAACTTTTTTTCATACAGAAATGAATCTATTCATAGTTATAAACTGGTAACAGAAAAATCCATTTTTCCCTTCTTTGTGATTTGATTCACCAATTATTTCCCTACAGAAGCTAGTGTGATGGTATCAGGCCACCCACAGCTTTCACTGGTATCCAAATGTCGTCATAAGGCTTCCTTGTACCTGAAAAAAGGGACAGCAGCTTCTACTACCCAAGACA
Organism: Promerops cafer; assembly: GCA_013398275.1. NCBI lineage: Eukaryota > Metazoa > Chordata > Aves > Passeriformes > Nectariniidae > Promerops > Promerops cafer. The sequence continues at coordinate 950,418 of VZSE01013216.1, read as the reverse complement.
CCTTAAGGCTTTTTTACCCTTAGAAACACATTTTAAAATTCTGATCTTATTTGACAAAGACCATGGAGCAAGTCTTTGCTAAAATAAAAATCACCTACTTCCCAATCTTATCATTTCTCCAGAGAAGGATGTTAGCTGAGACTAGTTCAAATCCAAGTTAAAAGTTAGCTGAAAAAAAAAACTTCTGAAAGAATTTGAAAATCTGTGAGCTTAGGCGTGTTCATCCCTCTTTGTCAAAAAAGCCATGGTCATCATGATTTTGCATTTCTAACATTACATGCATCATTGGTGAAAGAAAAAAGAAACTTCATATTCTTTGACTTTACAAATGAGACTGTAAAGTTATTAAAATTATTTTGCATATTGTAATAGCATCTAGAGAGAGCAAGTGCTATAAAAAGTCTAAAACTAGTGGCTAAGATATGATCTGGTATAATTTTAATTCTGTAGAACAAATCAAGGACAATATCTAACCATCATGTTTAATTTTTATCCAATCTCACAGACAACATTCAATCAGCAAATAGAATCCCATACATTGTGTTAGCATCATTCTGAACTAAGAATTGCCAGCAGAAGAGGGTTCCAGACCTTCTGACAGTGCACACTCCTGAATACAGACCAGGCCTTATACGTTCTGAGTGCAAGGTGCTTTTCTCTAATAAATGCAGCACAGATACAGATGTGCTGTAGAATCAAAATCAACATTTCCCAGTAATTTTCTAATTTGTTTTTGAAATATGTTCTGTATACATCAATGTAGTGAAAGAGGATGAGTCACCTTCAGTGACTAAGAATTTGCAAACTCCTAGAGCATTAAATTCCTTTGATCTTGATAAGCTGGCTCGTTCTCATTCTGTTCATTAGCCCCCCCTTTTTCCCAGTTTTGAGCCAGCCAATCTGTAGCCCTTTCTGCAAGCTGACATATTTACCAAGTAAAATCTGTTACCACTGCTTTCCTGCTCTTACTAAAAAACATCCTGTTGCTTGTCAAGCTCCTCATCTTGGGGAACCTCCTTCTCTCTTTTCCTTCATACATGACACAGTCTGCAAGCTGTCTTCCCTCCCTGATAAGCTCTTTATTAGCTCCTCTCTCTATTTCCCCCGCAACCACAAACTGTTCACCTGTGCATTCTGTTCATTTTATTTTTTTGCCACGCCCATCTAATATAATTTCATCGTTACTTCCCAAGTACCATTTTGCTGATGACTCGCAAAAATTGCCTAAGAATCAGAAAACAATCCAGTTGTGTTGCTTTGAACCATGTCTTGATAAGTACCTTTCTTTAAGGGTTAACCTGGGAATGTCAATGCCTACATGATTTGAAAAATAAGAATATCTTAAATTGCAAGCATAAATTATCATTAATTTTCCAGAAAATTATTTGGCAACTGTAATAGGGGTATTTTCTCATCTGTTCTGTCTGAAAAAATAGTGTATGTGGAGCCTGCCACAAACAGGTATCCACATTTAGACAGCAATTCAATTTCAATACTGATTAGTGAAAAGCATCTTGATATTTTCACTCTACTCCTTTGAAGGAAAAATACTTTACAGCTCCAAAAAATCCTTTAGTGCCTGAGTCTTTACCAATCAAGAAATCACAGTTGCCATAGAAACCATAAAAACTGAAGTCAGTCATGACATAACAACAGAGCAATGGAAAATGTCTGCAAGCTCAGGTTTTTGTGCTTGAGATATTTCTATGAATTTAACCAGGGAGTCAACAAGTTTCCCAAATCTAACAAAGAATATTGTAACAACAGGTATTATTATTGTTTTTAATAATCTGTTTGGAGTCTGGAAAGTAACAGCATTTATCGCTCCTGCTCTACACACTGGCTACCTTAACAGCAAACAGACTCTTCTCAAAACATTCAGCGCAAGCTTATGCTGTAAAGGGGCTGAATTTCTCTGATCACACATCTTAGATAGCCTGGAGGGGCTTTTGGTCAATGTTCTCAACATTCCTGAGGTCCCATTTTTGGCATTTTTAAACTGACACAAACCACTTTAAAAATCTATATTGCCATTAGTTTCTTTCTCTTACAAATGCTGTTCAGAAAAGGACTTCTATCTGCAGGCCTCTGCCCCACACAAGATAGTTCAACTCCATTCCAAACATTATCTCAGGCTTTTTCCCTATGACATGAAACTCTATAAAATATAACTCTACTCCTGACTAAGACAGCCTACAAGAGTCTTCCTCTCTCCATCTCCAAGAGCTAAATCATAGACCAACTTCAATTCCAGGGTTCTTCCTGCCTCTTACTGGAACCACTTGACACTTGATAATTACTAACTGACAGGGCTGCCTTACTGCAAACACTTCCCCTTTAGGCAGAGATCACCCTGCTGAAAAAAAAATAGTCATAATACACAGGAATATTACTGGACTGGCCTCACTGCAGGTGAGCAAACTGATTAGCTGAACTCTAAGTAACACAAAAAGCAGCAATATGGATGTGGAAGTACTCAGATCTTAAAAAAACCATCTCAGAAGCCTTGAATTAAGTTTTATGGAGAAATTTAAGGGACTTCTTTTTGTTTCAGCTTGTTTCCCCAACACATTGTCCCTCTGTACCTTTAATTTATTCTTTCAAAATAACTAGGTACACATATTTTGAATAGAGAGGAAACAGGTACTTGGATTTCCTATGCTTTCCTAGAATCGCATTAAATAAGCTCTGTTTTATCATGATAACATCTAGGACTTTCCAGACCTGCTAAACAATTTCAGATGCTCACACCACACCCTTGTTCCCACTCTGCTTAAGGATTACATAGGGTGAGCATACTTGGTGTGTAACATGCTTCAGCAGCCTACTGAAGTTTAACTGACATAGAAAAACAGACAGAGAAACTTTCCAGCTGCACCTAAGATAAAGTTTTGAGACAGCAAAATTTGCCTGTTAACTTCCCTGACCACGAGTTTAGGAATTAAAACCAAAGTGAAATCCTGATTCCAGTAAAATAACCAGCAAACAACCCATGAGTGAAATAATAAACTTTTTTTACAAGGAATAAAGGAAAAAAACCCACAAATCAAATCTCCTTAAAAAGAACAGCATGACTTACTTGTATACTGCATTATACTGCAGGATTCTTATTCACATAAATCCATAAGCCTCACTGGGAGAGAGACAAATATATTTCTTCTGTTACCACAGTTGGGACCCTAGTCAAAAATATGTATAAAATCCTGCAGCTTCTCACTCTTCAGTTCCATGGCATTCTGCCATAGATTTTGCATTTAAAATATCACTCAAGGCTTCTGTATGTCATTAGCACAATTACTGCACGTGTGCATACATATGTACACAAGCACATGTACATATATGTCACTTGAAAAAGCACATACACATTTATAGTTATGCTTTTCTCACACTATAAATATATGCACGTGTGTATGCATGCATGCAGACTTCTGTCTTTAATTCTGAAAAAGGCACATTCATTTCTATAGATGCCACTGAGGAAAAGAAAATCAAGATAAGGCTGCTATAATCATTTAATTGATTTGGATATGCACAACATCTATTTTTGTATAGGACAGGCTACCACAGGAAGATAAATATAGAATATAATTGTATAATACTGAGTATTAATTATTAACAACAGCCTTAATCTACATGCAGCTTATAAAATACTGTTATAACATTCTACTATCACAAAGACTTGCTCTGTACTGACATGGTTTACTGGAGCTCATGACATAATAGAGAATTTTTTAGATTGCTGTTGTGTGTCTCAGCAGCCCCTTAGAGAAGAAATGAATCTGCACATGAATTGAAAGAGTGGGAAGAATTTATATGAATATTTTTAGATTTTTTAGAACACCAGAATGGCTTTGGGCACACAGTATGAGACCAGACTTCATGGAGTATGTGTACAGAATAAACACATTACTTCATAAGGTGGGCTGAGGGGGTAAGAATCTTACACTGAATTCAGATGAGGCTAGAGCAAACATCTCACATATTCTAAAAGCCTGCTGTTTTGTGTATAGCATATAGTAGTGAGATAGAGTTGTCTGCAGTAGCAAGGTGTGTTTTCTTGTTTTGCGCCATAATCAAACATTATGCAACACAATCCTACAACTTTCTCACAGAAGAAATCTTTATTTGCAAATATTCTTACTGCTTTCCATTTTACATCTAGAGATTTTTGACTGTAAATAAATTTGGCATTTGGGTTTTACAGAAGCTGATGACTAATGGAAAATAACACAACAGAGGACAGCAATCTGAAAACCACTACTATCAGAATCTGGTTGTAAAGAGATGTGTTCTAATAGAACATGAGAATTTCCAGCCTCTGAAAAATCTTAAGTAAGTAGCAATCTGTTACAGTGCTCACTCCAATAAACCCATTCTTCCTATATAAAACTGTACTGTAACTATACTATAAATACCCTCTCAGGCAGGATTACAATTTTGTTCCTCTGTTTATTCCTGTAATAAGTGAAAGAAAATGACTGAAAGCTGTACGGCTGCATTGGCTTAGGTGGCAGGACGACTGATCAGATTCCATCACAGACTGTGTACACTACTCTCAAGAACACACAACGCCAAGCAAAGGCACTGGCCTACAAATTAGTTACTGCCAATATTCCCCCTTCTCCCAAATCATCACCCAAAATGGAAGACATTCCCCTATATACTTAAAACATGTCATACTAACTAGATATGAATGACTGAGCACCAAATGTAGAATTTCCTCTGAAACTCACTCTGACATAAAAATTTTCACAGAAACAATTACCAGAGGAAATAATTATTTTTTCAAAAATAAGTACTTCCTCACAGTCCCAGCATTTAAATGTAATAAAACAGATAAAATACTTTAAAAAAAGCAGATAGCTTTCACTGTATTTCTAACAAGTAAAATGAACCTTTCTTAGCTTGTATAAGAAGCAGTATCATGCCTTACACACCCCTTTAGTACTTACGAGTAAAATGATTAGAAGCAGATGGATGAACATTACTTCCACTGTCAGCACTTTCACTGCTAGAAACGTCATCATCTGATTCCCACACACATGAACAGGGTGAGGTTCCACCAACTTCTTCTAACTTCCTCTTTAAAATTCCACTCATTGCTGCAATGCTGTCACATGTACCTGTAACAGGAACAGAGGCAGTGAGGCACTGAAACACACACCTACTGTGCAGGTCTCCCAGTTCATTTATCATGAAAGAGTTCACTTATCAATCAGAGACTATTACTTGCAGCTAAATGGCTCCTTAACCAAGAGTTTTAAACACCTTTTCCAAGAAGGAATCAAAAAACCCCACAACCTATCATCAGTATATTTATCATCTCACTGACTTTAAGACAAAAGGCAAATGCTACCTGTATTCTACCAATGCAGACAATTCTATAGCAAATCTCATACATAAATACATATATATCTTCAGTTATGCAGCAAATTTAGGTCATGCATAATACTCCAGTGTAATTTCATCAAAAATGGACCTTCATATAACACAACTTACTTGGCACCAAGAAACATTACATGACAAAAATTGTTTTGTAATAAATATAGTTCAGAAAAAAACTTATTCTCTCTTTTGATTTATTTTAAAGGTCTGATTTATGTAATTTTCAGTACTAACAAATGCCCACAATTGCAATTGGATTTGAGAGCTGTATGAGACACTTTGCATCTTTCCAGGCCAGGCCCTGCATAAACAGTTCTGGCTCATTTTATCATTTTAATTTACTCAGAAGTTTCTTGCCTAGAATTTTTGAAATTCCGATATGAGTACTGGCACACAAGTAGGCTATTTCCATTCACACAAGCATCAAAGGACTGGGTCCATCCTTAAGAACCTGACTTCCTAATCACATTGCCCAACAAAGCCAGAGTCATGTTGAACATTCCTTATTGTTTCCCTTCCATATATAACAGCTGATCTTCGTATCTCCATTTCTGGAATACCAAGCAGAAAAAGATCAAAATATTTTTAAAGCAATTTTTAGATAATTTTAAAACATCTGATGGTTGAAACAATTTTTCTCTATCTTTAATTAAAAAATAGGTTACTATCACCCTCATTACTGATTAATTCCTACTGCAGAAAATTAATTCTAAGATGTTAAAAGTTACAAATAGTATCTACTCTCTCAGTATGCTAATCAGTAAAATGCTGCTGTAAATAGCTGGGGAAAAAAGGCCGCTGTTTGATGCTTTTAAGCTTTTAGTATCAAAAATTCTCATCTGATGCCACTTGCCTTCAGCTTGTTAAGCTGCCAATTTAATTCATTTTATAACATAGTTATTTATCCCAGAAAGCTTCACTCTATAGATATGCCTAATTCAGAGAAAAGATTTCAGTATAGATGTGGAATCCTGACATAACGCTAAGAACAGTTGCTGCATGAGATGATCTTCAGCACCAAACTTGTTTGCATGCAGAGCACACTAAAAATTAAATAACAAATCCATTAGGGTTTCAAACAGTCAGTCACACAGATGGCTTTAAATACATATGCTCACCATGATGTTCTCATCTTGTTTTACTATTTATGAAAAAAATGTTTTCCTGAAAGGGATTTCTTTAGTCTAAATGTATGACTCAAACAGAACTTGCTTAGATCTCAACCTTTGCCCTTTTGTCCAAAAATGAATTACTATAAACTGCAAAGAAAGCACTGTATTTTTATTCTGAGGACACGGAAGGGAGAATTTAGCATCACTTTGTAATAACCTCTGAAAAAATGTAAGAATGCATTTTTATGAACCAAACTCTAATAAAAACACATTTACAAAAAAGAAAAAAGAGAAGGAGATAAAAGAACTAAACACACACACACTGAAACCCCACAATTATAAAGAGTCACCCCCCCAAGTACAGGTTTAGAAACAATTCCTCTGAATTGTCCCCCATATCCTCACTATACCTCTTGCCAACCACCTTTTCCATTGTCTCCTGCAGTGCTTACAGCACTGAAATTGTGAAATCGCCATTATTTCCATGGCAACAGCCTGCAATATCAAATCCACAGGATTATAGCTTGACTGTAGAAGAGGGTAAAGAAGCAGCTGGAGTGTGAGAAAGAAAATGCTTACATTCAAACATCTTAGTGAAGAGAGTGAGAAATGAGCTGACAAAGAGTTTATCGTACAAGTGAGACCTAAGTCAAATCCATGTGTGCACCCATTGAAATTGTGGCTACAGGAGTCATGAAGTTCCAGGTCCAAAGAACATAAGTCATAACTGCAGTGCAAGGCAAACCTAATATCTGTGATCATCATGAGTGCACAGCCAGTCAGAGAGCAAGAACTCATTTCATACCCTGAGATGACTTCCAGACAAAAGCCCTTTTGTCAGACACTCTCCCACCAGTAAAAGCACACAGCGACTGGATGACTAAATGGTGCCTTGCACATCAGTAAAGTCGCTGCACATAGTGAGAGTGTCAACAGCCAGAACTGCTCCCAGCAAGTAGCAGAAACAAATATTTTTTACACCAAAGGGTTTAAAATTTGCCTGGTTTTAGCATAGCCTACATTTGCAACAAGTGCCACAACCTGGCAGCAGCAAAGCCATTTCATTAAGATAATTTGTATAATGAACCATAACAAATGGGTCGTAGGATTCTTGGAAATAACACAGGTTAGCTCTACATCACAAGCTGATCAAGATAAGGTACAGGAGGTACAGGGATACTGTAGAACCTGAGTATCACTACAACACAAAGATAGGCACAACTAGCCATTACATATATTTAGTGTGACTGTTGCCTGATTTTTGTTCTGAATCTTTTCCAGGAAGATTATTGAGAAGGTTGTTTGACAAAGTAGTTGTGATCAAATTTAGGTGTTGCTACTTTCTTGAGATCTGTTGATTCTAATCTCTCTGTAATCAAGTCTCCCCAGGGATATGTTGCATAGGGGAAAGGAGACACTTCCATTACTCAAGAGCTTGGCTATCACAGAGAGAGATTAAAGAGCATCTAAAGCTATTTGTACACACTATGTACCAGCAGGAGACCCCTTTAGAATAACATCTGTATAAACAGATGCTGCTCCATAAGCCAATACTCTTCAGAAAGAAGCACATCTGCACAGTAGTGCACAAGGCATGTTCTATCTGATAGCCTTGTTTACACAGGCATCCTGCAGTACCTGAGCAAGATCCACATATTCAGGAACTAGGACATAATAAGCATGGGACACACAACCCAATGCTGTTTATGAAAGCATTAATTTACTCTTTGCTCATTGTGTGATACATCCCAGTGGAAGACAGGGATACATGCCAGAGACCAACAGGAATAAGCAACAGTCAAACTTCTAACAGCAGTGAGGCCACAAAGTTAGTGGTATCACTAAAGGTTCCCTAAGTGCACAGTTGGGGAATCAGGACAGAGAACTCAACTGAATTGTTCTTTGTCCTGCAGCATAACTACAATTGAATAGGTAAATTCAGATTTTTGGGAATCAACTGAAGCAACTGCAGTCACAAAGAAATCCAAATCCAATCTCATTTGAACAGAAGGCCCTAGAGGTAGGTCTAATGGTACAAGGCACCAAAGACTTACACAAGTCAAATTTTCAATACATGAATGGAAAGCAAAACGATAAATAAAACCTGTAACAGATAGGAGGAATCATAAGGGTAATGTAACTATGCAGCGATACAATTTTGCAAACACAAGTCACTTAGGGTATGTGAGACTACCATTATATAGGATGGGAATACTCTTAAATACACTTCAGCAATATGTATATTCTGAAAAGAAGTGAGCAAATGTATATAAGGTATAGAATGCAGTACACAGAAGTCCATGTCTGAGTATAGGAAACAAACAACAGCACATGACTAAAAAAACAAATGGATGTTCAATCAATATTCTTGGACTTCCACTAAGGCACCAGTGAGGTTCAGCCTTCAGAGGCTGAAAAATAACTGCCAGCTACAGGTAAAGAGATCTGCTATATCATACATATCCATTTGGTTAAAAAGGGCGAAAGTTGGCTTGAAAGGTTCAGTTAGAAACAGACCTTTCCAGACAATTACTATACAGCTGTCTAGTAGCTACAGTTAATTTGGAGCAGCATCCTTCCAATTCACACAACTGAGTAACAAGCAGACACTGGAATCTTTCCTGTTCGTAGATATATCCTTCACAACAAAAAAATCCTTGCACAGCGACGTGATACATCATCCTCTGCCATCCTTCTTACTATGCTTGTGTGGCATTAGTCCATAGCAAGGCAAAGCAAAGTTGAAACAGAGGGAACAGTATCAAAGCAAGGAAAATAAGCTAACACACTGCTATGAGCTCTAGGTCAAACACCAATTGCCTAACACAGTTTTGGACTCTTCAAGAAAGTGACAACTTGACACAGCAGAAGCACATGATAGCTATGGGCTGTGAGAAGGATGTATCTCTCTTAAACATCCCCCATGCATTTTTTCCTCCTTCACGTCCTAGTTTTCCTCCACCCTGATGAAAGTACTCCTACAACGAGATCATTTAGCCAGTTCTCTAGCTGCAGGTATGCTGACTGGCAAAGCAAGTCCTCAAAGCTCCATGGCAACAGGTTTTGCCTTCCTACGATGCCAGATACCTGGCAGGCACCCGATATTTAAAAATTTCAGAGGCAATATGTTATTACTAGAAGACAAAAATCCCATGTAAATGTGGGAGATATATTTCACACTGTCACAGTACTATCTGGAACCTACAAAGTAAAATAATATAAAAAGCCTGGCTGGTTTGACTTTCCCTAGTACCTGAAAAGGCTGGATATTTTAGAGAATCTTGGTAACAATCTCATAGCAGCATAACTTTAGCTATTTTCTTTAGACAGGAGGTATCTCCAAATCCCAGTGAAAGGCCTAAAAAGAGTGATGATAGAATTACTGAGTGAGTGGACAGGTGACAGTGCATCCATTACCTGTTCTCCCAGGAGAAAATTTTTGTTATGACACTGTGGTGTGCCAAACTTGTTCTACAAAACCTAACATAAGTTGCCATAGTCTCAGTGTCTCACTGACACCCATGGACAGTTTATATACTGGGCACGAATTCTATGCCATAGAATACCCCTCTGGCCAGTCTGGGTCAGCTGCCCTCGTCATGCCCCCCCAAGCTCCTTGTGCAGCTTCTCACTGGCAGAGGGTAGGACACTGAAAAGTCCTTGACTTAAAGCAAGCACCACTTAGCAACAACCAAATCATCAGTGTGTTGTCAATATAATTTTCATACTGAATCTGAAAAACACAGCACTGACCCAGCTACTAAGAAGAAAATTAACTCTGTCCCAGGCAAAACCAGGAAAAGTCACAAAGGCAAATCCAACATTTTTTTCATCCTAGACAAAATTTTCAAAGAAATGTTTTGCAAAATTCAGTGCTATAGTACAGAACTCATACAACATCATCTGGAACATTGTACAAGCATGGAGCATACCTGTCAAGAAATAAATACCATGCATGTACCATATATAGTAAACATTAAAAAAATATGAAATAATAAAATAGAACCCTATTCAAATTATGTATCCTCATGATTTAGAGAAAAGCCTCACGATAGAAATCAGTTATTGACTAAAGCTATGGAAAAATCAAGAGGAAAAACAGATCAAGAACACACTGGCATTTGGAGTGGAGGGAGCTGGGGGGCAGGGTATAAGAAATCCAACTATTTATTTCTTTGGTTTATTCATGAAAACTTGCTTTGTACTGATTTCCTCTTGAGACCTCATCACATTTCATGATAAAATCTACCTGAATAAAAATTTTTATTTGAAAATAAATCCAAAAATAAACATCAAAGGTGGGCATTAAGTAAATAACTGTCCTGTGTGTCACACTGAATTTTCCTTGTCTCAAATATATCAACTGAAAGTACAGAAAAAATTTAAGTCTGTAGCAGCAATACAGATTCACTTTTGAACATAAAACACTCCTATACAAATGACTTCAAACTGAACTAGAAAATGCAGAAAACAGATGTTACACATAAAACATTACTGCAAAGTACTCATCACAAACAATTCCCACCCACTGGCCAGTCAGCATCTACTATAACATTCTAGGGAGACTTGGCAAATAATTTCACAGTCAAATCACGAATATTGATGCTCAGAAGCCAAGATGTTTGGGTTATTTGTTGTGATTAATACTGTTTTTGAATTTAAGTCTTTTTCTTAGCCTGCAAACAAAGCTTCATTTTTTTAAAGACATTTTTCTTACCTGCTAAATAAATACCAGCAGCAGAGATGGTTGTGAACTAATCAAGGTGGTTGCTTGGTTCCATATAATGCACTGAATTATTCTGCTCTTTGTGTAACTGACAGTTTTAAATTTGGGAGGGGAGGGGTAGTCAAACCCAAAAGCACCTACAGTGACATCATCACTCACACAAAGAATATTACTTGCCTGTGAAAATGACTATTCACGTAAGGAACTGCATTAATGCAGACAAAAAACCATTTGCATGAATGCTTGCAAACAGTGAACAACAGAGGTACACGAACATGAATCAAACAGCTGTTCAGAATTCAAATTAATGTTTGCAATACATGTTTTGCTGTATTTGGCAGCTCTAATCATAAGCACCAGTTGCCAGAGGTAGGCTCTGGTAGTTTCAGTACTACAATCTGTAAAATTTACTAACACATAGCAAGCTAATTCCACTTAAGAGACTACACTGAATAGGTACAGGGATAACATTAGTATAATCTTACTCATATATTTTTGCTTACGGCAGTGGTCAACCTACAAAAACATAAAATAAGTAATGTCTTTCTCTCCTCATTTGCTTCAGCCTAGCTAAATCCACAGCACCAAGTAAATCCTGCAGCATAAAACTGCACAATTCAACCTAGGGAATCTGTTCTGGCACTGCAAGCCACTCCTGCCAAGTCTGCTCTTTGCAGGGTTTCTATACCATCACTTTACAGTACTCCTGATTTCACACTTCAGTACTAATCCACTAATCTTCTAGACTGCCTACACATTGTTGTACACTCTAACACATGCCACCTAGCTCCACTGGCAATGAATTTAAAATGCAGAAATGATGCTGACATATGCTCACCTCTTGCATCTACCAGCGGTACAGACGCTGATATATCCGACTCCTTTAGTCATCCAAAAGTATCTCACATGGTCCTACATGAACCAAGTATGCAAATATCCCACTCTCCATCACCCAACACAAGACTCCTGCATACAGCAGCAGTGAAATGGCCTTCTAATTCTTAGCTACGTCAATTGATGTCAACGGTTGAATGAAATGCTTGTATAATTCAGCCAACAGAAGAAAATTCTACGCTAGTTTTCTTAAATTTTCTCTCAGCATGCTCCCCAGAGAACAAAGTAAAATGAGTAAGAGGCAGTATTAATTCAACCAGGAAGCCAGGACCTTAGCATTCAGCTCTCCAGCAATGAAGGTGCAACCTGGTAGAAAGGAATTCAGAGGAATTCAGCAAGAGGACCTTCCTGTCAAGATGAGATTTGTCCACAAAAGTTGTTTGAGCTTGTGTTTAATTTATAACAATTTTCTAAGCTTGCTACAGCAAGCTTTCCTTCCTAGAGGAAAACAGGAGACTCAGGAGAAAGACATGGTGAACTTGGGTCACAAACTCAGGTTCATAATTCCTAACCTCCATATAAGTCATCTAGGACACTATTAGCAGCTCCTGTCAAAGTCCTTACCATAGTCTTCAGGTAATGCTACTGAAGACCTGGTATTGGGCACTTCTAGGTTTTGAGTTTTCATGATGAAATTTCATCAATTAAAATCTCTGCAGAAGATTTTCTTTTACCCTTTCTAAAGGAAAAAGAAATTACTACCTGTATGCCAGAAGAAATGTTGACGTTTGTATGGATGCTCCCAGAACAGGCTTACTACTATTGGCATTGACGGTATTGCCGGACTGCTCGCAGCAAAGGTCTGGCCAGGAGAAGGCACAACTCTTTCTAAAACTGAAATGTGAAAACAGAAAAACACTGCTACAACAGTAGCATATTTAGTCCTACTAACTTCTACAGATACACAGAGTTTTAGAGCAGAGTGAGCATGCAGGTGATGGGAAGAACCAGCCTGTCTGTTATCTGGAAGACAGCATACTACCAACACATCTTTACTGCACCCCTTTGCAAAAGGACATACAACGTTTGGCTTGCTTAGGACCTTCCCAGCAACTGGAATGAGGTTCTGAGACTGGCAGCAGTATATTTGGCACAGCAGCTTTGCATTATGCTGCTTCCAGCTGCAAGAATGGCAGTAGGGCTCAGCTCTGTAATGAAGATTGGAATGCTATCAACTTTCTGAGTGCTGGGAATAAGTGGCCTTTAATATAAATTTTGCCCAGTTTAGCCCATGTAGTAATAATAATTGGCTCACTGCAACACCTTTTCCTACTATTTCAGCAGTGCTGATTTTCCATACTGTTCCTTCACGAACATCAATCTTGCACCCCGCCTGCAGAGAACTGCTCAACATGGCAGGGAATCTTGTGTATCTCCTGCCAAAGTACAGCATGGCCATGACTGGTACATGCCAAAGGGGCCTTCCTGCCCCTCCAGCCCCAGTACACGTCACTCTGCTCCCTGTTACATGCTGCATTAGCACACAGACTGGCTGCTCCTTCACCACTGCCATCAAAGCCACTTGAGAGAGCATGAATTCAACAGCTCTCCTCTTCTGCCCCATGTTCTCTGCATCTTGACACAGGGGGTAGCCATTCTCTACTCTGAAATATAGAATGTTTAATAGATTTACCAAAATCCAACCAACCAAAAGAAAATAAACTCACAAAAACACTCAACATGTCCAAATTCAGAACATCTGAACTCCAAGAGCAGTAGCATGAACTTGTAACACAAAACCATACTGGAGCATATTTGCAAAACTCGCTCTGAAGCAGGTTTTCCTCCTTTTTCTTTTTTTTTCTGCTAAAAATACAGGAACAGACTCTTCCAGTTTAACTGTTTAAGTACTAAGGGATGTGTGCACATGTCCAAGTGGTGACAGGGAAGTATAGATGCAAATTTTAGGTAAAAAATGACCAAATATTTCATACCTTGTTCTGGCCACGATTTTTGATGATAATAGTACTACTTCTATGTGACAAGATAAAAAAAGGACTAACTTTAGGAGATTACAGTTTAGAAACAAGACGAGTGGGTATTTTGGAGGTTTTCTGCAGAGTGGCAAATGTGGTAAGATTGTCTTCACCTTGTGGTCTGGTATTAAATGTACAGCACAGAATTCTCTTTACACATGAACAAGCAATGCTGAAAATTGCTGGAAAAATCTAGCCTGGCAGAATCCTCAGCTCATCTGTTTCCAACTTGCTATAAAAAAAGCCAAACCAAACCAGAAAAAAAAAGAAAAGCCACAGTACTTCCTCCATGTTATCATCACTGTCTTTCACAACCTAGACATTACAGGCAATATGCAACAAACTTTCTCATTACTATTTTTACCTGATGAGAACTTCTGCTTCTATATCCAAAAACCAAATGATTCAAATTGGCACAACGTGGCTACCACTATAAAATGCAAAGATGTACTTCTAGCAATGTATCACACCTTTACTTCATCAAATAATGTTTAGATTACTTACTATCTCCATAGAATCTTAAATTACATACACAGGAAAAGGAGGTTTAAAATTAAAGCAACTCAGGTTTGTCCACCTCAGTTGAAAATAAATTATTCTGAAGAAGACTCATAGAAAAGTTTCTATAATACATTTATTTCTCTGCTTTCCTAATAGGTTGATAGTCTCATATAGAATGGAAGATACCATATCCTTTCCTCTCACTCGTTTTGCTGGGTTAAGAACTGTCTGGACGGATGGGCCCAGAGAGTGATGGCAAACGGCGCTGCATCCAGTTGGTGTCCGGTCATGAGTGGTGTCCCTCAGGGATCAGTGTTGGGCCCAGCCCTGTTTAATATCTTTACTGATGATCTTGATGAGGGGATTGAGTCTACCATTAGCAAATTTCCAAAGTTAAGTCAGGATGTTGATCTGTTGGAGGGTAGGAAAGCCCTGCAGAGGGACCTGAGCAGGCTGGATCGATGGGCCAGACCAACAGCATGAGGTTCAACATAACCAAGTGCTGGGTCCTGAAAATTGGCCTCAACAGCCCCGTGCAGTGCTACAGGCTGGGGGCAGAGTGGCTGGAAAGTGGCCCAGTGGGAAAGGGCTTGGGGGTGCTGGTCAACAGTGGCTGAGGGAGCTGGGGCTGTTTAGCCTGGAGGAGGCTCAGAGGGGACCTTATTACCGCCTGCAACTTGCTGGAAGGAGGGTGTAGCCAGGTGAGGGTCAGTATCTTCCCCCAGGCAAACAGCAACAGAAGGTCACAGCTTAACCTGTGCCACAGGAGGTTTAAGCTGGACATGAGGAAGAATTTCATAACTGAAAAGGTGATTAGATGTTGGAAAGGACTGCCCAAGGAGGTGTTTAAGGAAAGACTGAACTTAACACTCAGTGCCATGGTCTAGTTGACATGGTGGTGTTTGGTCATAGGTTGGATTCAATGATCCCAGAGATCTTTTCCAACCTAATTGATTCTGTGATTTCAAGTAATCAAAAGCAAGTATTAAACTTCCACTTTAATTGGACTTTGGTACTTGTGATGTCAGGTAAAAATGGTTTTTAGTATTAATTTGCAGAGGATTAATTATTTGTATGTGTCACAATACCTTGTAACATTTTAATGCTATCTTTATGATACTTCATAACAGGCAAAATGCCATTTTCAATGATGAAAAATGAATCAGCAAACTGACTAACATATGCTACCAGAAATCATATATATACCAACAAAATAAAAGAATAAGACGGGTATATTTAGCCCACTAAGAAAATGTTTGTCATTTGTTCTGTTTTCTAGGCACAAGCAGGAAGTCATCCAATGGGAAAAAGCAGAAACAGAAAAAACTGGTATTTTTCATTTATATTGAATACCAGCTAACAACAAAACAAGTTATAATATGTGGAAGGAATAAATAATGAAGAACTGGATTTAAAAAAAGTAGTATGATAGAATATCCCAGGTTGGAAGGGACCCACAAGGATCATTGAGCCCAGCTGCTGCAGGTAGTGGTTATGCATTCTTAACTGAAAGTAATTAATTCTTTAAAAGATGAAATTGCTTAGCAATGCTAAGTAATTGAATACTATTTCTTTCTTGTAACAAGTTTTTTAGTGATACAGGTTTTGACTTTTGCTTAAGGTAATTTAATATTTTACTTAAAATGGTTTGCATGATAGTTCAGTCACCTGCACATACAACTGATAAGGAAGCATTCACGAATGCAATAAATAAAAGAAAAAAATTCTTTCATTTGCAGGTTGTTGACTTACAAAGTCAGTGCTTAAGTATACTTTTTCTATCATAGACTTCCCTGGGAATAAGCCTGTATCTTCAAATGTTATACATTACCTTACTTGCATCACCACCATGAATTTTTTAACCAACTTTCTACCTGCTTTCCAACTCTTCATCCAGTCTATCTCCCACTCACATGCTCCCTTCTCAGCAGGGTCTGCAAGCAAGGCTAATGAGCTTATCTCATTTCCACCGAGCTAGTGAATGCTGGCAGCAGCTGACAGTGAATGCTGGACAGAAAATGCAAATCTGTAGTTCATGTAGAATACCTGAATCATTAGAGAACTTTAAAACTAGTGACAGCACAGTAGTTTTATTCAGTATCTTTCATGCTGTCATTATTAAGCGGTAGATATTTTTAGCCACCAAAAGCCAAATCCATCTGCAGCAGCAGCGTTTCCAAGGAGACAGAATAATTTAAACACATGTGGAACTATATCTCTGCTTTCATCAACTACTCTCTGTTACTGGAGCACTTCTGAGTCAGATTTCTCATTTGATGGGAGGAAAGTGATTTGAATACATGGATTTGAGACTGTAATTTAACAGTTGAGCTTATGCTTTCAGATACATATCCATTACCTACAAATAACAAATGTTAAGATACAACTCCACTATTTTTCAGTCAGTGTTACTTACCAGTGTTTACATTCCAGCATAACAAAAAACCCCAAACAAACAAAAGATACAGCTCACCAGTCTTTCAGAATAATTTTTTGAATCACTGACATTTGCTGCAAATCACTGTTTTTTTCTGCAAACATACCAGGCTCCATTTTCTGAAGAAACAGCTAGGAGGAAAGGACACCACTCCCGATGGTAAGGTACATGAGTAAGTGGTCAGTGGACAAAGCTTCTTCCAGTCCTTTTCAGCCCTCGTAAGAGTTCTATTGACTTGTGCCAGTTTTTCTTTATGGCACAAATTTTTAGTAGTTGTAGGTTTGCTTTAAGGGAATTCTCTCAGTGAATACAACAAAAATGGATTCATGCATTTACTGATTTTAATCTCTGAAATCTATTAAAACTAAATTCCACCATTTTAGCTTTTAAAATATATTTTATAAATATATGTATACACTCAAATCAGTTATAATCATTTATTTACAACAATTAATATTTTTGCTTCAAACCAGCAAAACACAGTCCTGTATAAAAATTATTTCCTACATGTAAAATGTAGAGGTAAGTCAATAGAGAATTGACTCATCGAAATCCTTGCCCCAGCGAGGCGAGTATCAAAATATCCTATTGTTTCAGAGAGACCAGGACTTCTGCCTGTAGTCCTATATTCTCATGTAATGTGACTTGATAAACAAACCTACTTTCCATACCAAGCAATTTATTTGCTGCTTGCCATCTCCAGACTGTGTGAACTAACAGCGGCTGCTAACACAAACTCTGCAGAAGCAAGCTATTTCAACATTTATTAAAACTCATATGTACATGCTGTAGGTACTAAAAGATTTATCTGTCTCATACACATAATTATATGCATCTTTTTTTCCTTTATGACAAAGATAATTTTATACCTGAGTTATATACCACATTCATTCCAAACCTAAAAATAATGCAAAAAAACTACAAGATCCCTTTCAGTAGTTCTGAGGAGCCATTCTTACTGTTTGTTCACCACTAAGTAAGACAGTTTCAGAAGCAGTTCATTTTCCTATCCAAACTCAAAGAAAGCATTTTCAGATCTTCCAGCACTCTGTTCCTGTTGGTAGCATACACTGTATTTTCAACAGTGAGTATTTCCATCACACAAAATGACCTCTCTTCCTACAGCTTACTGAGCAACTTCGGCATCAATGAGATGCAATGCGTATCCTGTCACATGAGAAAGCTGCCAGCATCAGGCATGCCTATGATTTCACTGTTTATGAATCTCACATCCGCTGAAACCTCCAAGGCAGGAGGCATAATAACGGGAAAAGCTGCTTCAGAGTCATTTGTGAGGAACAAGCAAGATGCTTGCACATGCATTTTTATATCCAAGAAATGTTGTGGCAAGGATCAAGAATAGCTATTCGTAACAGCAATTTTTTTCACCCTTACCTGTAAATCGGGTTTCTGTGTTTCAGCTCTGTCAGTGCAGAATGAAAGGTTTACTCCCCCTTTTTCCATCCATCAGACAGCAGCCATCCAATAACTGAAGTCATCCTGGCATCCTCTGGAACATGCTCTCTCCCTTATTTCCCACTCCCCACCCCCATCTGCATGCTGGTAAAATGGGAAAACAGCAAGAAGAAAACAACAAAAAAGCACATCTAAAAACCAGCTTTAATAAGCTACTTAGTAGTCAGTGAGGACACTCAGTACTAAAAGGTAATGAAAAAATTTAAAGACAAGAAAAAAAAAAGTCTATTAATAAACCTTCAGCACCACTACTGAATAGGAATTCTCCCTTTCAGCTCCTTTATGTAAGGAAAAAAAAGCAAACAGCTGTAGGAACACAGTTACTGCCTGTATACATTCTTTGAGACTGACTCAGCTATCCAGATCTTCAATGAAGAGTGCTGCTGTGTATTTAGGAAAGCTTGTGATTATCAAAATAACAGTGGTGCTTTTATACAAACAAGGATCTGAAATTTCAATGCAAATTAGAGTAATTCAGAGATAGATGCCAGGAATTTCCTACAAAATATGTTTTCTTTCCATCAGAGGCAGTATTTATGAAATACCTCAAAAAGAATAATTAGTAGATACTTTTTCTTGAATGCTAGCTGTGTAAAACTCTACCTGTGTAACTGGTGCGTGTGCATTTATTTTACTGTATTTATAATATAGTATGCAGCAACATTCAGTGTGCTGCATGAACTTTATACAAAACTTTCTACCTAAATAAGAATTCCAATGCAGAGAATAACTAAGTGAACAATTTTCAATAAATGTGCCTGAAATATACTCCTAGTCTCTTTGCAGCCTCTTAAATCTAGTTTGAAAATTTTTTTTCCAAGATCAGAGAAATTTTATTTTCTACCTCTCTACATATATCAGGTAGGTATCAGCTCAGTTGAAGACAACAGCATCACATTTAGTTTATGACAGTTTAATTACATTTAAAATCAAAATCAAAAAAGAGTCTTCTTAGCTAAGATATCATTTACTGCCATATCAAAGTATTTGTACTCCAGGACTTCCCCTTTAAAGAAAAACATTAAGCAGCAGAAGCTGACAAATACCTTTGTGTTTACAAATTTTAATCTTCAGCTATAGCTTTCCAATGAAATTAACTGTGAATTCCTTTAAATAGGAGCATCTGTTCTCTTCAATGAATTATTGATCTTTAACCACAGCAAGACTATACCAATTAGCATACTTTCACTACAAAGTAATAGCTGATTTAGCTTCTGAAAAAATTAGCTGTCAGTCTTATCACAACAAACTGCCAGCAGATCCTATGCATAACATTCAGGTTCTGTCTTTTACAAGTAAAGTAGGTGTCTTTTTAACCAAATTACCTCCGTTTAACATAAAACCTCTCCTTGGATGCCTAGAAAAATGGAAATCCCTTCCTGCAAGCATTAAAAAACTATTAGGTTTCAAATCCAAAAAATCAATACCATTTTCTTTAGTGGGGAAAAAAGAGAATACTGAGGGATACCTAAACAGACATTTTGCCCTGATAAGGATTACTGAATAGGGAATACTGAAGAACACCTAAACAGACATTTTGCCCTGATAAGGATTACTGAATAGGGAATACTGAAGAACACCTAAACAGACATTTTGCCCTGATAAGCAACTGGCTGGAAGACTTCAAATTTATTTTCTTTTTGATCTGCGGAAAGAAGTTTGGAGTTGAGCACCAACACTTCACCTTTCAACCAGCCTGAGTGCTTAGAGAAATGAACAGACAGACGGAACTGCAGTGCCACAACTAGACTTAATAAACATTTTTTAAATACAGATGCAAGGTGCAGCACTACCAAATCCACTGCCACTTTCCATCCCCAAAATACCATCAGAATAGCTAGTCAGAAAAATGGGCAGTATAAACAACTAAATCAGAACACCTTGCAAAATCTACTATGAAAATAGGAGAGTATTACCAACAAAAACCTCAATAGCTCTACACCAGTCACAGAATGAAGCAACTCTTAATACAGACAGATAATGTTTCTAAAGTAAAACACAGATAGCATTGCTACAAAAACTGATTAGCATTAAGTAGGCTGCTGCTTCCCCCCCACTCCACAAGGGCTGCAGACACAAGCCACCCTAGCAGTGGGGTCTGTGCGATCTCCAGAAGCTAACCTTGCCAATTTCCTCGAATTTCTGTGTAACATCAGACAGTCCTTTTGAAACTTGCCCCAATTTGCACATCAAGAATTGAGTAAAGTAATTTACATTATAAATACATTTTAAATATGTGAAATTCACTTCTGCAGGATGCTGAGGGCATTCTCCTGTGCAGGTGAGGGTATTTGGCAAAAGGCCAACCTACAGACAGCACAGCTGGTGGCCCTGAGAGAGGAAAGCAGCAGCAGCCCCTGCCCACCCTTTGCCAGGACCCTTCCTTCAAGTTCAGCCTCTTGCCCTTGGCCCTTGCTGGAGCTGTGCTCCCACTGCTGCAGCCCTGCTGGGACCCAGCCAGGCACCCTCCTGACCCACACCTGAGGGCTGACCCGGCCGCTGCCTCCGAGGGATCCCAGGCCTGCCTCCCCACCAGGCTCCCAATCCAGCCTGGCAGCCAACCCCAGGCCTGAGCTGCTCCGTACTGCTGAGCTGCCCTCGGCTTCTCTCTCACCTGCTCTTTCCAAGCCACCTGCTGCACTGGCGGCTCCCCGGCAGAGCACCTGGACCTGACTGGCCCTTTCCAGAGCCAGCACCTGCTAAATCTCAGCAGTGCTTTCCAGCTCCAAAGTGCCATTATTGGACTAATTAACCACATACACACAGAGATGGAGAAAAGGAAACTGAATCCAGGTTTGTACCCACTCCCTGCTGTGATTTAAGGAATTACTTTTTGTACTTGTATTTGTTTGGCTATTTCTCCTTTTTTTAAATTTACCTATACTTGATACTCCATACAACACACATTTATCTTTCTTCTCCAGAGCTATTCGATTGGAAAAAAGGAAAGCTTCACCAGAAAGGAGATTCCTGCAACAACTTCCTTTGCTTTTCCTTTCCCTGATTATGTTTATTGCTACCAAAATATTTACTTCTGTTTTCTCTGACTCAACAAATAATGATGTTTCTTTTGGTAATCCCTGTATGAAATAGCTTGACAGGATTGCCTCCTTCCTAAATAAACCTTCAGGCTAGGGTACTGGATAGCACCTTCTTCACCATCTTAGTTTCTCCTGAAATGCAAATCTTTCCAAATAGGAGAAAAGGTAAGCAATGGCTGAGGGCAAAATAGTTTGGTAGATGAACAAATCTCAAAGAACTCTAATTACTGGTAACTAATATCTCTTGATCTCCACTTCATACGCTGCACAGGCACTCACAGCCCCTGGATCCCAGCAGCTATCCTCAGGTTATGTAACTTTATGATAGCTTATCACACAGTCCTTCACTAAAACCAATTACTGTAGATCTCTCCTGTCAAGGGTGACAGCAGCTCCAACAGCCTTCATGAAGGCAAGGGTGGAGGAGCTTGATGTTTAGAGATCGCTCCAGGCAGACTTTGGAGACAGTCACCAGTCTGTTTACCAGGCTACTGACTGCAGGCTCAGGCATTTGCATATGACAAGCAGTGGTTACCAGCCAGCTCAGGAGCAGAAGAGCTATCAGCTGACCTGTTCTAAGAGGTCAAGTCTCCCACAGAAAAATCACTCTTCTGAAAGACTGTTTCTTGGATGTTGAAACAAATTTCTCACACAGGTCTAGAAGTAAGACCCTTATTCACGGTTCTGCTAACAGGATCCCAGGAAGGCATGTTATGTTCCACACGTTAGATCTACTAGATCTCCTGAATGCAGACAAGTATTGTAACACCTTGTTTCTCAGCATCCTACATGTCTGGGCAAAGATACTGGAAGCAGGAGGAACCTGGCTTGTAAGGTAGCAACAAGACTATGCGAATTGCACAGCCAACGCCAATTCCATGTGGCAACTCAGGATATCTGGTGCTGTTACAAAATGTGCCACCATGGTCCCCAAGCAGAATAAACACCAATAGACGGGAAAGAAAAGACAAAGTGATGAATGAACTATGTATGACTTACTGGTGTGTAAGTCAGCTACCTAGAAAAATCCTGCATGGTCAAAAAACTGGAACCCACTGATATCTGATTATGAAACCCAGGCCAAGGTTTCCCTAATTTGAAGTTGCTGGCATTGCCTGGAAATTATGTATGATTTATGACTGAAAACAAATGGAAAATGGATGTTTCTTTCTCACAAATGGTAGACAAATGCCATCGTCTATTCTTAAGAAATGCCTGCAGAATTCCAGTATTCTGAGGTTTAAGTCATTTGAAGCTATCAAACAGGATATGTGTGATACAGTTTCCATGAGTCTTTGAAAAAAAACCAACCAACTCCACAGTCAAACAACAAAGTAAAAATGCCGAATCCATCTAACAAGCTATATTGGCTTCAGTGCCCTACTGACTGCATTCAATGAAGCCTGAACAGATGACAGCTCAGGTTGGAAGAGGTGGTGGATAATTATGGGCAATGCACAATGAAAACACATCACCCTGTATTTTGAAAATCAAAACTGCTTCAGGAAAGAATAGGATTAATTACTGACAGCATTCATACATTTTTACTCTTTAACAGAACCTAGAAGACTCTACTGTGTCTGAAGGAGCTGAACACTGTTTGTTCCAGTTCAGAACAACAACAAACCAAGCCCTTTTTCATAAGGCACATCACACTGGTCAGTGGATCTGGTACTTAAATATATTCCTCCTGTTACAGTAGGAGGAATTAACTATCAAGGAGCTGTAAGAACTACACTGAGATGCTTGGCTTGCAGATGGAGATGCAGACTGAGTTCTGCGTGGGAGGCCAGAGAGAAACAAGAGGCTGTGAACTGTGAACTTAGGGATGACAAAGGGCACAAAGATTGGTGATGCTGGCCAGATGAATGGACACTGAGAGACACAGCAGGAACTTATTGATAATAAAGGAGATGAAGTTGGGTGACACCAGCAAGGTGGATGGACACAGAGAGGGCGGCAGGAGCTGAAGACTCCTGGAGGAGAAGCGAGACTTTTCCATGCTGGGACTATGAAGGCACAAAGCCTTTGCTGGGGGTCCCTGCTCAGAGGCACCAGCTCGAGCTGCTTCTGTGTTATTGTGCCAGGAACAAACAGCTTTATGGACATGTGAAGCTCTGCTGTGGGCAACCCAGGGTGGAACTGGCGAGGAAACTTGGTCTGGCTGTGTGAGGGGGCTGTGCTGGGTGTCCAGTGGGGCCTGCCAGGTCACTGGGGCCACCTGCCATGAAGGGGCTCTGGTACCAGCTGTGTACTTGGGAGTGCAACTGCCAGAGCCTCAGGAATGGGCACACTGGGAAGTTTCATTAATGGGGCGAGTGGGGAGCACACTGCCTATTGCACTGCTAAAGGTCGAAAACACCTGCCATAGTTTCAAGACAAACAGTACTACAGCATCCATTATGAATAAGTTTTTCTTTACTCGTTGATAAGCAAAACCAAGGAAAACCAAACCAAACGTTCCTTTCTTCTTAAAATATATGTAGAGAGCTTGTGTGAAATCAAGTAAAATTAAAACTAAAACCAACCAAACAAAAAAAACCCACACCACAGAAACCTCCATGAAAATAGTGCCAGGTGAGAACAAATCTCAGGCAAAACTGAAAAACATATTCAAAGAAGACTAATTTTAACCTCTTAGAAATGCAAGTTACATAAATTTCAAGTTTCTCAGGCTCCCACCCACCTACCAACATTCAGTCTATATTTCTTCAATCAGCTCAATAGTACAGTCATCTGCCTTCAGTCAAAGCAAAAGCCATATAATAAACAACACAAAAAGAGACAAAAGGTAAGCAAGGAACTTTTGCACAAGAGTATACATGGATTTCCATTAAGTCATCTGTGACTATCTTATAAAGAAGCTTTCTACCATGGAAATTATTTCCAATTTTGCTTATTTGCATAAGTCAGTTAAGCGCTTCCCAAAATCCGGATTTGATCTCTGGGGGGGGTTCAGGTGGGTTCACAACTTCTCATAACTAGATAACAATACAAAAGCCTAAAACATCAGACTTCAAAAAGAAGCTTCTCTTGAACCATAATCCATGCTTCGTGACTAAAAGGCAAAATTAAACAAACCTGAAAAAGTTTATGAACCCAGTTTTTATTAGTAGTAAATAAAATTCTTGGCCTTTAGCGTTATCTGCTCCAGAGATGGTAGCACAGAACAGTAAGGGAAAAGAGGAGGCAGTACCTTTTGAAAGGAACACAGACACAGACTGACAGCTAGGTCAGGGAGGAAACACCACTTTTCACTGCTATGACACAGGCACCTTACGAGATTTTACTTAGTCAACACAGCCGAGTACCTGAAAGATTTATAAGGGTTCTTTTTCTGCTTATTCTGCAGGCAAAAGTTTCTTCTTTTATTTATGTTTCTCCTCCTCTACTAATGCACTGGCTTATGAAGCCTTTAAGGTTAATAAAATGTACAGAAACATAAATGCATGAAGCCAAATATTATGAGCTTAAGCCGCTATACCACAATTAGTTACAAACACCTAATTCCAACAGGAGAGGTGGAAAAACATTAATACGGATAGTATCTAAATACATTTCCTCCAAACATTTGATGCTTACCCCAGCTGTGGGCATCTCTCATTTTTTTCAAGAGTAAAACTAAAAATCAACTAGATTTAGATAAATTTTACCCTGAGTATTATCATCCTGGTTTCAACCACATGTACAGTGTCCTAATCCTTCTAATTTGGTTTTTCCTGGCAAGTTTCTCCTCTTTCTCCCTGCCCAGCTTCATTCATGAGTCTACAGACACCCTGTCTTCAGCCTCACCTATTGGTCATATTCATTCATATCGATCACTAAAAGTAGCCCTTAGCCTTTTACTTTTATTGGGGATTGTGGGACTGCCCACAGTCAGTTCACAGATTACCAGAGAGAGTTCACAAGGCTACACTGATATCTAAAAGTCACCCTTCTCCTGTATTAGATATTGGATTTTGTGCCATATGCAACATGTATCCATGTGCCAACCAGTGATTAAAAGAGGTATCAAATGGTGAATCAGCTCCTCAAGTACATGATACAGACAAAACAGTTTTTTAATAACAATTTCTGGTGTAAAAAAATAACATTGTTTTACATTTCTACCAACAAAAGTACTACATTTTTGAATACACTTGCACAAAATTTAATTCCAGAAGTCACTGAGAGCGCTCCTCCTTTACCCCATGCATATTTTTAAGAAAGGCCATGCACTGTTGCTATTGATAGCACTCACTGTTTTTCCCCAGTGCCGCTGATACACAGCTCACCAAAACAGACAAGGAAAGAGGATCCAAGGAAATCATGTCCAGTTCATAAGGACATGTGACTAACCAGTACTACCAGCCTTTCAATACAACCTCTTCCTTGGGGCTATTCTCATGCCTGTTCCATGCATGGTTTTGTCCTAGTGTGTTTGTTTTTAACAACATAATTAGCTCTTTAAAGAAAAATCACCACTGTACATGAAACAAACATAAGAAGTTATGCATCACATAAAGATTAAAGATCTGTAATCACAAAAGATGATGATCAGGGTATTAAGTTAAGCTACTGAATGCACAGTAAGCAAATTTAAAGCTTTTAAGTGGCAGAGCTGTTAAAAAAAAGGAGGGAAAAATTCTATGAAAGATCAGTTGCTTTTTCAGAAATTCAGAGTGTGCCTAATTTGCCTCCTTGTGAAATGAAATGTCACTATTCACCTTTTTGCTCCATCATAGCTAATGTGGAATTCAAAACATACATAATTTTGCTGATAAACTAAAATGTCCTCATTCCCCAAGTGACAGGAACTTCAGCTGCACCAAATAAAGCAGTGTTCTGCAAAAATCGACCTGTGTCTTCACATACAGATCTGCAAAAGCATTCTAGAAGAGAACACTCGCTTGGCAGGCAACAAGAGTCTAGTCCCTATTTCCAAATCAATCTTGTGAACAAGAAAGCCCAGCTATCCCTACACACAAGTGACTGGCCCAATATTAGAGTGTAACGCCCCATTTCGTCCAATATTAAGCAAGAGAAATGACAGGCCCTTGCTTAGCACTACCCTCCCAACATTATTTTATAGCTCCTTCATTATGTTTTTTTCTCTGAAAGATGCAGGCATCAATTTCAACACGTTCAGGCCAAGAAAACAGTATCCAAGTCTCTCATTTTCTTAGGAACTGCTCTCAACTACAATAAACAAGTATATGTCTATCACTGGTAGAAGAGAAAATCCTATCACATTAAGAGTTCACACATAGAAAAGAGATCAGTACTTTGGATTTCCAGTGCTCAGAGCTGACTGTACTCTAAAGCTCATAAACTCAGATATCCTACAGTGCTAGTATGCCCATTTCAGCAAGGTGGAAACCCCAGTGAAACGCAGGATGACTAAATTTCTCTTTACATGTTTTGCAGACACAAGTCCTACTGGCTATGTTAAAAACACAGTAAGCATTACTTTAAAAGTTGTAGCTTCAGAGAGACAGCAAATGGATTTCCTGACTTGCAAATGCCTTTTTAATCACCTTCAGTGCAGCAGCATGCCTGCAAGAAAATGCTTAGCAGAATAACAAACTTTGAAGGAGCCATACCAACAGAACGTCAGGGTTGGCAGTGAAAAGCAGGGTAGTCAAAAGCAACAACCAGGAACTAATTTAAACAGCTTTCTCAAGACACGTCAAACAAGGAAAGACAAAAAAAAATTGTCACTGGGCAGAGAGAACTCTTTTCAGACAGATCAGCTTCTGAAGAGAGGTTCTGGAAGAATCCCAAAGTTGTCATTAAAACCAAAAAGCCTCACTTCTTACACAAACTGTAAAGTCTTAGGCTAGGAACGATTTTCAAAGCAGTGACAGAGTCTGCTTTATTTTGCATCATTGTGAATAGATAATTTTCGGTGAAGTCAATGAGCGATAGAAGCTGCAGAACAGGCTTTCCTTCAGTGTTCAGACACACAAAATCAGAAAGTCATATGCAATGAGAAGTCATTCAAGCTCTCCTTTATTTAGAACAAGTGTTTATATTCAGTGTGTCTGTAAGGGAGAGGTGCAAACAATGGTATCCACAGTGTTCCTACTGTATCTCTTACAGATCTTATACAAACTCAATCAAAAATTGTCTGAAAAATCTGTCCAGTCAGGTAGCTGTGTCCCATGATGAGAGATGCAGTTCTTAAATGTAACTGGAGGAGCTCTGGGGCCAAAGGAATCTGCCTTTGATGATCAGAGGGCTCCTATCTCACAGGTGAGATGAAACAAAGATGGCATCAAAGATGGTACCCTTACATCAAATAGGGAAATACTGAAGGTTGGCCATCAGACAATCCCTTCAGTATCTCTGCTACATATTGAGTATGTAGAAATACAGTGTACAGCACAAGTCAAACACCTGTCTTTGTAACCAAGCCAACTTCTCTTATCTACTAGCACGACCATTGGCACTTTCCCAAGGGTAACCTGGAACAGCTCGAAAAAAGGCCTCGCCTATAAATAACTATAAATATTTAAGTATAATAAGTATATATATTTAAGTATAAAAGGGTAAAGAGTATCACCCACTCAATGTTATGGATTAAAATGCAATAGGAGAAGTTCAATATAAACTGGAAGATACTGGAAGGAAAGTTATTTCAAATATTTTCATATATCACATGAATTACTCATTTTGCTATTTTAACCTACTAATGTACAGTTCTCACCAAACACTTTCACAAGCAACACAAAAAATATCCATTTTTGAACAATCTAAACTTCTATATGAATGACGATCCCTCTATACAGATTGAAAAGATGAGCTCTCTAATCATTTAGTACTAAAACTAGACTAAATATGAATTTAAATCTGTTTTAAAAATGTATTTTTAAACAACTTTTTAGTCTATGTTTTTAAAAAAAATCTAATAGTGAGATGCAAGTAATTCAAGATAATCTAATAAATATTATATTTCATTCTAGAGATACAATATGGTCAGAGAACTGAAAACCAGGCAATTTTAGCTATATTAATGGGGCTTTTCTCATCTCTGACTGACATTTACAGACTTGATCTTTAACATCTCTAAAGGAAAACAATAGTTTTGATAATAATTAAGTACACATAATGTATCATTATTAAAACTACAATTTTTCCACATCTTAATAGGAATTTTAGTCACACCCAGGACCAGCAGCAGTATGAGTAGTGTTTCATCAGTAATATATCAGATGCTGACAAGAAAGCCTGATAGTGATCAGTTCAGGAGCTATTCTAAGTCTTTAAATTATCTTCATTAAGCACAAAACATGGTAGTAATTTTATTTTAATAACAGCATTTTTATCACTCTGTTCCTTAAAAAAAAGACTGAAGTAATTACTTTTATTCATTAGTTATTCTTAAATGTAACCCACATTGCATTCTGGAAACAAAAGTGGGAATTTTGTTTAAAATCCATCTTCATAAGGGAGGTACCACAATCAAAGAACTCAGCAAGAGCATCAGTTCGGTGCAATCACGCACTGACACCTAGTGAATGCTTGCAGTTAAGAAATCCTGTTGCTTATCTCCTCATCACCCGTGCACCACCAGTGTTACCAACACACTCATACTGACAAGATGCTTCCAATACTATGTTTTCCTTATTCCAATTAGCAGGACATCAGCATGTGTGGTATTCTTTGTATGCGAGCATGAGAAGACACAAAGTGTCTGACCAGCTCCAAAACCTGTACCTCCCTGTAAATGAGTCCCTATTTGTTTTATTTTTCACTCATAATGGCAGCCTGGTGACTAGTGCTCAGTATGGCAGTGAGAACAAGCAGACAGACAAGTTCTTCGAGACGAGATGGATTTTGCAAACCCCCAAATCCACTCAGGGAGTCAGCTGGCTCCACACACAGCACAATTGTTTTCTTTCCATTATGCAGCAGATGGTGCTGGAGATGATCTGAAAAGCCCTTAAACGTGAACGGCACATGCAGAGAAACAGTGGAGACTGCAACCAGAGGATTTATAGCCGAGAACAATCTGGGGTCAGTGATTATGTCATCACATTGTCACTCCTAATGCGTCTCAACACAGATGCAGGAGCTAGCTGTTCCACCCATTGATCGAGCTTCATGTAGAATCACCAGCCTCATATCCTCACCAGAAACAACAGAGCTCCTGACATTGTTACTCAACTCCTCTTATTCTTTAATTGCATTGAAGGGATCCCTTTTTCCAAACTTTTTTTGCATTTCTTCAGCCTAAAACCCAAGGTAGCAATTATCTGTTCTCTTGAATTCTCAGGGGGCACTTGACAAATTATTCAGTGAAAAACTGCACTGCCTAGTATTACGAGCAAAGCCAGAAAAACAAATGCCAAAATAAGCCTTCAAGCTCTTACAAGTGAGTTGAGGTTGTGTTGGAAGGCAAGGGAGGAGGGGCAATGCAATACACTGCCAGATGCTATCCATCACTGTAAATCTTTTCAGACCCATGTTCCAAATTCCAGTTTTCACAGCTTGAGTTTCTTGAATTTCCAAACAGAATGTACCAGAATCACATACAGCATTACGAATTATATACCTCTGCAGCCTGTAAGCATTTTTCCAATATTAGCTCCGAATTGACTTCGGTGGAAGTTAGTTGGAAGAAAAAGTTAAAATTAGTCATTCCAGAACTTCTAGCTTCACTTGAAAAAAAATTATGTGTATCCAGGGTATTCATGCTTGGCTCTGGGTGCTAGGCTCAATTTCTCTCTCATGTATGTGCAAGTTATTTTGCTACAGCTATAACCTACAGAGGTGATAGCAGTCCTGAAAAGTCTTTAACGAATGGATATTTGGATGAAGTTATTACTAAATACTAGGTTGCTCTTTCCTGTATGATCCTTCTCCAGCAGAACTGCTTGTCTTTAGATGAGTAGCTCCAGTTGTAGAGGTCAAAGTGGTGCTTTTTTCCTTTTCATGATTCCATAATAATCCACATCTATGTGTGGTGACAGTGGCAGGGGAAACAGAGGTCTCGCAGCCCAAACCACAAAGACCAGCAGGCCACTGGCAGCTGCCTTTACTTTTCAAATTTGTTTTTAATACATCTCTAAATTACCTATCACACGTCATGAGGATAAATTTCTTAGATGTACTATTCAGAGGCTTTTACAACATTAAATTATCTAGTTTACCTGTGCTGTTTGTTTCAGCAACTGTATAATTCCCATTTTCTTTTTTACCAGTTAGAAAACAAAACAACCCAAACTAAACTGTGGGCTTATGGTGGGAACTTGACACATCTGAATAACTGGCTTCTTATTTTGGAGTGAGTGCTTAGAAGAAAAAACAACAACACAGAAACTTAGAAAAAATGACCAAAGCAGAGTTACTCTATCAAGGCTTATCCTATAGCTATGTGGTTCAGGATACACCCCAAAGATACCATACCACTTGTGCTCATCTGAGATGGTGAGGGACAGACACTGAAAAACACACAAAATTATTGACACTGTTAATAAATTTTAGTTTATTAATCGGGTGCAGTATTTTGAGATTCTTCACTTAAAAAATATAGTGTAAGTCTGTTAAAGAAGTAAATATTTTATGAATGCATCTTGGAAACAAGTTCAAGCCAAAGTAAACATTACCAGAAGCATGGCAAATCCTGAGCAACTAAACTCTCGTTAGTTTTTACAAGCATATACAATGTTCACAAATACATAAACATACAAATTTCTAGGTATATACAGTGCTCTCCTGCTTGTTGAGACTGTATCTGGAAGACAACATGTAATGTTGTGCTATCACGACAGTAAGGCTTGACAATTTTTTCATAATTTCTTATACTATGTTGAAATTAGAACAGGTAACTCTATTCTTGTCAAATAGGAATTCACGTTTAGGTGTAAACATATGGGCAAACCACAGATGATTAAGGGGAGGAACCTGAGGGGGAACAGCAGAGTACCTGATCAGCTTTCAGTGATCAAAATTTCTTCTGTAATAAAGAATATTTATAAACCCTCAAACCAGTATCCTGCTTTGCAGCTCAAAAATCCTTGTTGCCATGGGAACTGCAAAAGAAGCCAGTTGTGACATAGCAAGGCTATAACAGAAACAAGTCTGCTGTGAAATGACCAACAGTCCAGGGTTTTGTATAAAAAACGTTTGAGTATTTTCAACCTGAAAAAAAAATGCTGCCTCAAATCTTATTTCCAAATTCTCCCTCCACAAATATCTTGCCAATTTTCACTAAAACTTGATCATATATATAGACATTGTTTATACAAAATGAGGTAAATTTGTATTTCATATCTATTACATCCAGTGCAAAAATACCTACTTCCATATGTGTCTTTTCCAGATGTATTTGGTACAAAGTGTACATTAGTGATTTACGTTACTGTACTTTGTGTAGAGAGACTAAGCAAACACATCTCAAAAAACCAGAAGAGACAAAAGACTGAAGCTCACACACAAAAAAAATACTGCATAAGATGAACTATATAAAGGAAGACTTCTAATGCAATTATATAAAACAATATTTTAAGGGTATACATGCAATTTGCCCTTTGTATCTGTTCTCACCAGGTAACAAAAAACAGTGCTTGATTACTAAAATAGAACATCATGCCTTTTGAGAAGGCTGTTGGCACTTCAAAGCAAAGTGAAAAAGCAGTGTCAAACCCAGAGTCATGCAGTTCCCACTTGAACACAAACAGTTTGCAGAAGTGTGAATAAAAAAAACCCAACAGGCTGATCAAAGGATCCATGTAATAACATGGAATTCATACTTTCAAACATAACCCTTTCAGTACCCCATTATAATCTTATCGAGACACTAAATTTATTTTCCTGTCAAATATGTGTATGATACAAAATGTCTTGAGAACATCACATGATAAGTACTGCACTTAAATGATGTGACCTTTAGGTCACATATGCTGCTTTGTGACACAACAATGAAGTTGGGGAGAACCCTGAAGAAAACAGTTTTGCAAAACAGTTACCTGCAAAAACTGCTTTTGCGTGTCAAAGCAGTCTCATATATGTTTAAAATACCTTTTAACGTTATAACTACTTAAGTATCAGATTATGACTAATTTAAAAAGAATCCTAGGAAACTAGGTACAAGTCTTATCTGCAGACTGGCTCATGGTTCCAGATTGCTTTGCAGAACCATTAATTAGGAAAAACATTCTTTTTTATCTGTTCTAACAACACTTGCTTATCAGACAGCACATTGTACAGAATGTATTATCACTGAAACCAATTAGTTTGGATTACCTTCATTTCATCCCCCTCCCTGGAGGGCAGATAAGAGCAGCTATCTCCATTTTGGCCATGCTCACTCTCCTTTTTGACCTAGCCTGCACACTCTGGCACAGAACTGTACAGGTCTTGCAAAATGTTTGGACTAATCATCAAGTAACTGAGGATATTGAGAGCAATGGAAGGCACTCCCAACAGAGAGAGTAGTTGCCTGGGAAATGGGAAATACAAAAGGCTTTTATTTTCACCTGTCATAGCCATTGAGCAAACAGGATGAAGGAGAGGGAGAGAAGCGATATCTGCACCTTTATTAAGGTGCACCTATATATTTATCTGCACCTTATTTAATACTGCAAAAGTATTTAAACTGGCCTCAAGAAGTCAAGCACTTTACAACAAAGTGAGCCAGTTCAGTGAGAAAACCTTTAAAAGGTAAAATTTTCATTTCAGAATAATGTGGCATTACTCATTTGACAAGTTTTTAGAATTAGCAAAAATATAAGCTAATTATAAGCTTAATATAACCTTCCTTAAATAAGTTGTGGGGTAAGAAAGTAACCAAATACAGTACAATGATGCATACTAATAACAGCAAAAAAAAAGGAAAATATTATATCTTCTGGATCACTTTACATGCACGTATCAGTCCTTCACTTAACACCGCATCTATTTGATGAATCCTTTTTCCAGTAATGCAAATGCTCTATTTTTCTCAGATTCATACACACTTTAGGAAGATGTCTTCACTGCCAGAGATATCTGAGAGAGACTGAAAAGATTGATGTCTGGAGACACTCTGGAGTGCATGTGTGAGGGGGCAGGGGCAGGTCAGGCCTTGCCCTGGTGAGGCAGTGCCCTGCTCCACACCCCTCCCCCTAGAGCCTGTATCCCAGCCCTGCTGTGGCTGCCAATTCCTGGCACAGGGGAGGCAATGCTCCACAGCCCACTTCTGGAGGCCCTAACCCAGCTCCTAAGTGGCCAAATGATCACAAGTCCCACCTGGGAAAAGGGCCCAGGAAGGCCAAGGGGTATTTAAGGTCAAACACAAAGCAATCAGATCTTTTGAACCTACTTCCTCTTGAAATTTTTATCTGAATACCACTGGAAGGCAGGAGTTGGTATTGATATGTGTCCTTTTCTGTATCTTTTCTATCTTTCTTCTTCTAATTCCCTTTTCTTGGCATTTTTGGAACTTAAAACTGAATTGGCTTTGAGTTTGCTAAGTTGAATGGGCCAAGGTAATGTTTTGAGAAGTGTTATATGTTGATTGAATGCTGCATTAAACCCTCTTCAAGGTTTTTGTTTTTCTAAAGTTGCCAATAAAGTTCTTTTTGTTGTTTTGATCTCTAGAGAATACCTTGTCAGTATTTCTCCTGTGAGTCTAACTTAGAGTACATGAACAATTGTAAGCCCTTTTCAATGGCTCATCCAGTGAGCTGCTTGGGGCCGTTAACAGCATTCAAACCTTCTTATTCTCTGGCTGAACATTTCTCTAAGTTAGTCTGTTGGGTTTGGCTTGAAGAGAGTTAAATTTCTTCATAGCAGCTGTGTTTTGGATTTGTGCTGGACACAGTGTTGGTAATTCCAGGATGGTTTTGTCATTGCTGAGCAGTGCTCACACACAGTCAAGGCCTTCCCTGCACCTCCCATGGCCCCACCAGCGAGGAGAATGGGGGTACACAAGGATCTGGGAGGGGACACAGCCAGGACAGCTGCCCAGATGACCACAGGGATATCCCACACCATATGGTGTCCTGCTCAGCATACAAACCTGGGGGAAGAAGGAGGGAAGGAAGATGTTTGGAGTGACAGTGTTTGTCTTCCCAAGTCACCATTACGTGTGGTGGAGCCCTGGCTGTCCTGGAGATGGCTGAACATCAGCCTGCCCATGGGAACTGGTGGATGAATGCCTTGTTTGGCTTTGTTTGTGTGCACAGCTTTTCCTTTACCTACTGAACTGCCTTTACCTCAACCCACAAGTTTTCTCACTTTTACCCTTTGGATTGTCTCCCCCATCCCACTGCTGGAGTGAGCCAACAGCTGTGCAGCATTTAGTTGCCAGCTGGGGTTAAACCAAAGCCATCAGTCACCATCAGCCACCTGTAGAAGATTCCCCTGTAGAAAGTAAACCAAACCACAGTTCAGCCCCATTCACCCCCTCTTCCCTTTGAACAAATAGACTGATGTAGTACATCCGTGCAGTAACATCTGTCCGTGGTTAAAGCAAGCTGTGCTACCACTGTGACAAGTGCCAAACAAGGCTGTCTGCTGATCTGTAGCATCTCTACGAGGCCATTTGTTTCCAAAATACAACAATTTACAATAGTGAATGTGTGTTGTAACACACATTACAACCTCCTGCAGTTGCTTATTGCTTATTCCCTCCACAGCCATTGCGATGCAATCACAGAGGCAGGAAATAATTTTAAATTGTTATTAGAACAACCTCACAGAAACAAAAATCTAAACACTAAGACACAAGACCTATCACAAAGATAAATTCATAGCAAGGTAACAGTGCATGCTGCAAACACTTTGCAGACTGTTACACAACTAAGGGTCCCCACAGAGTGAAGAAACCAATCTATATTCAAGTGCTTTATATTCCATATATACTACCTAACTCAAAATACAAACAGATCTCCCAAAGTTCAACCAAACTTCTACCACGTATTTCAGAAAGTTCTATTTATTTCATAGTAAAAGCCAAATAGCTAAAAGGGAAAAGGCTTTATGATGTGTAAGAACACTTTAAGAATGCTTAGTCACAAACTATCCACATTTTCTCATTTTGCTGAACTTAACTGCATTCTCTAAAACAAATTATGATGAGATTTTTAGTGACAAGTGAGGGATGTTGCTGAGCTAACCTGAACTACTGTTCAAACAAAAAACACAAATATAACATATTGCAACAATAGCCACAGATAAGAACAGACATACAAAAAGGGCAGACCTTTCCTTGTAGTCAATTTTTAAAACCTGTATTTTTGAGATTACTTTAGCCTGCTTTCCTCTGACAGGACTAAAAAGCACATAAGTTGTTCTGGAATTACCCTAGGGTATGTCACCCCAGCACCTTTGCCCTTGGGTCTTTATTTACATTGCCACTTTTCAGGGTAAATATACTGAAATTTACAAATCCCTCAGAGCTTTTTTTTCCCCCACATACACTACGCAAAAATCCATTCTCCAGTTTGCACGCTGATAAAGTAAGGGTGACTAATGTGGATGTGAAATCTTTTGTGGCAGACTTTTGTTAGCAATCTTTCCCCAGTAAAACATATCCTCATTCAGAACACTGCAATATACGGTGGGTATAATTACCCATTAAGTGTGAAAGAACATGGGAAACTGAGCATGTTTTGCAGCCTGAAGCAATCTGTTCATTATTTAGCTCTACTAGACTGCCGCTCACAACTGTTTGTCTTCCTGTCTACTGAGACCAGAAGATGTTTTAGACAAAGAACGAACTGGAGGTATCTCGTTGCTCCAGAGTTTGCTGTGCTGACTGGATACAGAACATAGTTTCTCACACAGGACTAGCACAGTCTTGCAGCACCGCATGATTTATCCAGAATCACAGACTACACAGAAACCCTCTGAGACGTTTCCCATTTATTCCGCTACGCCGGGGACAGCTGGGGCTGCCGCAGCTCTGTCCGCGCCCTCCGTGCAGCGAGGCGGCCAGGCCCGGGCGCTGTGTGCCGGCACCCCCGGCCCAGCGAGGCCCAGCCGGGCAGACCCACACACACCGAGGGGCTCCGAGCCGACGGGCGCAGCTGGGAATGAACGTGCTGGGCCAGTGGCAGCACCGAGGGACAGCCAAAACCCAGGGAGCCCTAAAGGGGTGCCGCAGGCCACCTCACCTCGCATCCCTTTACGCCTCAGGTGTCACAAACGCCAAGAGAGACAGACGGTCTTACAGGCGAGGATCCAGTAAGTCTCCTCTTTGGGGACAGCCGCTCTCTCTGGGTGACTCCCAAACGCAGATGCCAGCGGGGTTTGTTCTCCTCGCCCAGATCTCCCAGTTCCTGGGCTGGCAGCGGGTGCGCCGGGCTCCACCGCCGCCTCTGCGCCTACAAACACGCACTGCGCTTGCGGGTCCTCACCTGAGCCACCGGTATTCCAGCGCTTCCCGGCGCCTCCCAGGCTCGCCAGCCGGCCCCGCGCCGGCAGCCGCCACCAACAGGGACGCCGAGCCCCCGCCCTCCATCGCCAGCAGAGAGCGCGGCGAGCTGGGCTTTCCCAGCCGCGGGGCGGGGTGACCCCGAGCGGCTCCCGCGGGCCGCTCCGCCCNGCGGGGCCGGGGCAGCAGCGAGCGCTCCGAGCCGCTCGCACGGCCCGCGGGGGATGCTGTGGGGACGCGCCTGGGCATCGCCGGTGCCTCACGTCTGTCGCAGGTGTTCCCAGTACAGCCACAGATTTGTTTACGAAACAAACAACAAAGGGAGGGATACCCAAGCAAAACCACAGCTGCTTTTTTTTTGAGGCATTTAATAATTTCTTTCTTCGTGCTAGTCTTCTGGTAAGCACAAACCTCTCTCAGACACACACTGATTATTTTCAGTCCAAGTCAGACAAATATATTACTTACGTACCTGCAATTTTTTCAAGACCTTTCCCTCCACAAAACCAATCAAACCAACATGAAACTTGTCCTTTAATTACACGTTTTGGATTTTGGATTTTGGGTTCTCTCATCTCTCCCTGTCTTACACCCTGCCCTGACAACTGTTTTATTACAGCTGAGGTGAAAAATCTAACTGAAGCACTGCAGCCTGAAAGCTCACTACATGAGAGTAGCAATACTCTTTTTTAGAGTAAAAAACCTCAACAGACCATCAGTGGTTGAAAACTGTGGAGAGAAGGGATGAAAGGCATGCACCATCCTACCATCCATTTGCAAGTGTTTCTCCTGGGGTGCACACCCAAAGCTCAGAGTTCCACATCACACAGATCCCTGCGTACATCTGGTTTTCCCAATACTCTTCAGAGGATCTGATGGAGAGTACATATCTGCACATCTATGATGATAATTAGAGTTTGTGCTTTTAATTTGTTCAGTGTAAACATGTCATTACTTTAAATTTACAACCAGGAAAAGTTCTTTTTAGAAATAGCACTCAAATATGATTGCTACCTAAAAATTTGGCTCTCATGTCTTATCACAAAATAATAAATTATACTTAGAAAATAATGTGATAAATAATTTTTTCCTTATAACACAAAGATAAGTCTTCACTTCAAATGTAATATATAACTGAAATGATACATGCATTGCAGCCTTGGTAGCTAGAGATTTTCTTTAATATATGTTTTTCTAGTTATCTCAGAATACCTAATATGAAAAAGGGATTGAAGCATGATGAGCTCTTAGATGTTATCCTACTAGGATCCTGAACAGGATTAATAACCTCAAGGGTGTAAGTGCAAATGATGTTCAAGGTCTTTCAGAAAGCATATAGCTTATTTTATTTTTTTTTTTTTACTTTTCAAAAATCTATTTCTAACATTTTATATATCCATATTTTATTTTCATAGCACCTCTTGATATCCAATAGCTTTTAATAGGAAAATAAAAAAAGAGGACAAAACCATTAAATACAATAAAAAATGAAGTCTTTATTCTTTTGGCTCGACTGTAATGTGGTTTACTGTTCTTTATGGTAATAGCATTTTCCTGCATGCAGTTCACCGACACACAAGTCAATATTTTTGTAAAAGGAGGAGTCAACATCGAATTTTTGCTTGTGTAAGAAACACAAAATGTCCTGATGTGATCAATTATACAAGTTTGCTATTTAGTTCCCGTGGAAAAAAAACATTGTGGATCCCATATTATATTTAGAACAGTTCTAGTGCAGCATGAATCAACAAGAATAAGAATAGTCTATGTAAACAAACACTGGTAAAGATTTCATGAATAAAAAGACTACCTTGAAACTTCTGATGCAGGCAGTGCTAGAATTTTAAACAAATCCTCCCCACCACATTTCAATTACAAGTTATATCTATTTGGAAGCAAGTGCATTTTGGACTCAGTTTGAAACTTATTTCACATTAAAATGTGTGCAAAAATACAGTACTAATAAAAAAGCAGAAACCTACAGCTACCCCATTCTTTCCTTTGTTTCTTATTTTGTGAAGTTCTTGAATTAAAAAGTGCTATGGATAGAAAGTAATAAAAGTGACAGTAACATCAACCTGAAGATAATTCTTATTTCTTATTTTATGTACAAAACGCTGAAAAATAAAATAAAATGGCATTTTTTACAGTATTTATATTTTCTTAGAAAATTCTATCCATGTAGTTTTCAACAGATTAAGCAGTTTGCAACATATCCTGTACAGTCTGGCTATGCACCGTACAGTAGTCACTTAAAATTTTAGAATGCAAAGCAAGAAGCTCTTAAATAACTGCAAACTATTGCTTGATGTTGTGAAAGAATGATGACCAATTGAACAATTTATTTCACTTAACCACTGAGCTATGGCTTCCCATATTAGACTCTTAAGAGTGGAAGGAGTAAAATTACAGCAGCAAAGGCAAGATAAACATGCATCAGTGATAGCTTCCAAACTATCTATAATGGTACAGAATACTTCATATTAGCTGTTGAGAGCTTGCAAATTACACTTACTGTGGTACATATTTGATGCAATAAATATTGTGCACATGTCATTATTTGTTTGCTCAAACATGCACCACGGGATAAAATAACTATTTACATAGAGGGTACTTTTTTAATCAACACATACAATGTCAACCTTGCTGAGAGCAGAAGATGGCTAAATGATACTGCAGGGTGAAGCAGAACAACTTCATAATCCTTATGTTTTGCAGGTTTTTGGTAAACTCAATCTCCCAAGGTCAGGTAAACTGTTTTCCGCAGAAGAATACTTAGAAGTGGACTCTATGTCCCTTGGTAGAATTTTTATGCAGAGATTGTTCAACTATTGTTAAATGACTTATGAAAAAATAAAACATCTTTTCTATTATTGTAGACTCTATGGGACTTTACAGGCACATTAAGATTTGTCTGGATGAGATACTAGATGGATACTGTAATTAAGCACCTCAACATACAGAGCCACCCCGAAACATGGAAGTAGTCAGACTGCTGCTTTGTGCGACGTCATGTTTTCCCATGCATGAACTCCAAGTGCAGCATGCCTTCATGCAAATCACTTGTCTGTACATTATAGAGAATCCGAGAGTAGAACACCTGGTCCTCGTACCCCCTTCCCCAACATAAAACCCATTTACAAAAATAGTCACATATAATAGTAAACAACCTGTGAATTAAAAAATGATAAGTTCACCAACACTGATTTTTGTAAAAATATGGCAAATGTGACTGTTGAAATGCAAACAGTGGATACAATTTTTGTACTGTGTGTTTCATGTTAAACACAGAGATTCATAGGTTTGCACCTTTTTTTTTTAACTGGTCCCTACAGTCTGGTTGGCCATTTTAATATCTCTTCAGCAGTGTCAGCTGGTACTAAAAACAACAACCTCCTGTCAAGATGTTACCCTGTTTTACAGAGTTGCAGTTTGATGACGAGGGGTCACTGTCTTGCTATAGGCACTGACCTTATATATATATATATAATTATATATATATCTATATATGTAAAAACTGACAGTTTGGCATGTACCTCCTACAGGAGTCCTGTTGACACAAATACATACTTTTTCAGGCTGTAAACAGTTTATTACAAACAGCGTTCTATGTTACTTTTTACTTTCCCTGCTGTCTTTACCTTTATCTTCTTTTTCTGACTTGTCTTTTTCGTATTTATCCTTGTCTGGCTTTGTTACACTGTCATAAGAAGGTGGGGAGGTTGTGGATGGGGTCATATCTGTTTTTTCTGGAGTGGAGTTTTCATTTAGTTTATCCATAATCATATCTTCTTTCATGGGCAGATCATCTTCCTCTTTACCTTTATCCTGACTAAATATACATGATACTTTTTTGACTTTTTGCCTTAAAAGGTGACGTCTGTAAGCACGCTGAATGATGACAGCAGACACCTCCTCCTGCTTTCGCTTCAGTGTGGTTGTAATTGGTTCATAGGAGACTTTAGAAGGATTGGATGCCATAAACCGATCTTCCATCTGTATTCTGAGGGCGTCCATCTCCCCACTTTCCCCCAAAACACGCTTTGTGAAAGCAAACAAGATGTCAAGGCAGTGAATTCGGTCACCGCTCACCATGGGCAGATCCATTGCAATAAGCTGGACTTTGTTTGGTTTTGCTATGAGAAGAGGTGGATCTAATGAAGCTGCAAAATCTGATAATTTACTGAACTCTATGAATTGTGTTGCATCGGGATCAAACTTCTCCCAGACTTCATAGAACATCTCAAAGTCATCCTCGCTCAAGGGTTCAGCGCTTTCTTCAGTAGCAACACTGAAGTTCTCCAAAATCACAGCAATGTACATGTTCACCACTACCAGAAAGGATATGATAATGTAGCCGACAAAGAAGAAAATCCCAACAGAAGGGTTGCCACAGTCACCTTTCACAGAGCTCCCCGGATGATCTTTATGGGGGTCACAGTCTGGCTCCCCACTGTTCAGAATTGGGGCGAGCAAACCGTCCCAGCCAGCGGACGTGGTGATCTGAAAGAGGCAGATCATGCTGTTGCCAAATGTTTCAAAGTTGAACATGTCATCGATCCCAACCTCCCTCTTGACATAGGCAAAGTTGGACATGCCAAATATCGCATAGATGAACATGACCAGGAAGAGCAGCAGCCCAATGTTGAACAAGGCAGGAAGAGACATCATCAAAGCAAAAAGCAGAGTGCGGATTCCCTTGGCGCCTTTAATGAGGCGCAGGATTCGACCGATTCTGGCAAGCCTGATGACTCTGAATAGTGTGGGAGATACAAAGTACTTCTCAATCATCTCAGCCAAGAACATACCTAGGGAAAAACAAGTCAAATCAGTAAAGAGTATTATTGCATTTTAAAACCACTGCTAAAGATATATTCTACAAGGATTGTAGAACTTTCAGAAGAGTAGGATACTTAAACAGATTTTTAGGAATTAGCCATTCAGGTTTTTTACAAAACCTTTGTGTTTGGTATACTTTTTTAGGACAAACTGATAACTAGTGTATGTGTATTAGCAAATGCTGAGATCAGAAGAATACCCTTTTGTTTAATTGTAACAAAAATAATCTCAGTTAATCTGAAGAAAGATCATAGGCACAGTAGTATTAAAATTCCATGTAATCAAGTTAGGTTATTAATAAAAAATGTATATTTGAAGAGAACTGCGACTTCTTAATCATACATAAAATAACATGAACACAGGTTTATTGCTAATGACACAGAATTTCCAAACATAAAAAAATGGATTAAAAGGTTAGTTATAATTCACAGAAGAATAAAAGAATTGAGCATGGCATTATGTGCTTGAAAGCAGAAAAATAAGTTTTTGGATACAAAAATAGCAAAACTGACTTGCATATTAAGGAGTACTTAAAAGTTAAAATAACACAGTTTTTACTCAAGTTCTTTCAAGTTGGTTGCTCTAGATAAAGCAAATATTAGTGTAGCCATTATTTGTTACCACATGTGCTTTAGCTCTGCTTCTCCAGTGCTCACTCTAGCTCAGGCACAAAGCCTCTCAGGATCAAACAAAACTGAAGTAAGCAAAGGGTTTTACCCTGCTGTCTGGGGTGCATGCATCCTACTCTCGTAATAGTCCCACACTATTTTGCTCTTGGATTTTGCTCTTGGATTTCAGATGACTGGACTCTTTCACCTGCAACTGTCACTGTAAGTTTATATCAAAATTGCCTTTCATGTATGCGTAGGAATCTCTACTGTTTTCAGAATAAAGATCTTATTTCAACTAATAAAAAAGTAGGAGTGTATGAAACCTCTTGCTAAAAAATTCTTACCAAACTTTTCAGCCATCTTATGGGTAAGCTTTTCTAGTGACAAAGTTGAACCAAAATATAAATAGATTTTACAAGCCAAAAATATTTCAATTTTCACAGAATTAGGGATTTCATAAAAATGAATTGCTCTTACCTACTATGGAGAGAATCACGACCACAAAGTCAAAAATATTCCAGCCTATAGTGAAGTAGTAATGGCGAAGTGAAATCAATTTCAGGACAAATTCTCCAGTGAAAAGTACAATAAACACCAGGTTAATCCAATATAAAATGTTTTCCATGTCTTCACTCTGATCATCTGTTTCTACCATCATTGTGACCATGTTAAGGCAGATGAGTATCATGATGCTGATATCAAATGCTTGTTTTGTTACAAAATCAAAGACCATGCCTTGGAATTTGTTCTGTTATAGCAGAAGAAAAAAAAAATAGGTATTTCAGATTAATAAGGCTTTTCTTATATCATGTATTTCTTTAGCTTACAACTTATTTCAGCCTAAGGCATAAGAGAAAAAATCCAATTTTTAAATAGATGTAAAAACAACAGAAAATATTTTTATTCTTACTGCTGGTCGAGGTATAGGCTTCTGTGGTTTCTTTGAACCCAATTTTTTCATTGCATTGTAGTATTTCTTCTGTTCTTCTGTCATAAAAATGTCTTGACCTCCAAAGTAAACCCAAGATACAAAAACTGGTTACAATCATGTATCTTATTGATTACTTATAAATAATACTAATGATCACTCTTGTTGACATTCTCATCTGTGGGAAAATTTAGGACAGACATAAAAATCCTCT
Organism: Promerops cafer; assembly: GCA_013398275.1. NCBI lineage: Eukaryota > Metazoa > Chordata > Aves > Passeriformes > Nectariniidae > Promerops > Promerops cafer. The sequence continues at coordinate 906,935 of VZSE01013216.1, read as the reverse complement.
TTTACAATTTTCATAATAAGTATTAAGCTACAGAAAGTGTTGAGTTCGGCAGCTGGAACACGGATACCTTTTCAGGCAGTGCTGACCAAACACAAAGACTAAAGAGGGTACGAATAAAGATAATACAATATTTATTATCAAAATTCAGAAATCTATACTGCTGAGCTCTGTGACATGAAGGTAGTATAGCAAAGGGTTTTTATAGCTACATTTAGCTAATTCATCTTTACAAAGATGATATTGAGTATTTCACTAACCATGGAGAGTCATAGATTATCACTTGTCCATCAAACCCTCATCAAGCCAAACTATAAGCTTTAATTATTTAATTTATTTACTATGCAGCACTCTTAACTAATTTATCATTAAAAAAATCTATGAATAAAGTTGTCATCAGTGGACCAAAAATAAGACTTTTTGTATGTTCTTTTCAGAATAACAATGAAGTACTTATCTTCTTTTTCTGCTGGTTGAAATTGTCTATGATGACACCAATAAAAAGGTTCAAGGTGAAAAATGATCCAAAAATGATAAAGATGACAAAGTAAAGATACATGTACAGGTTATCTTCATATTTTGGCTGATCCAAAACCTGCAAAAAAGGCATAGAAACTACACATTAGTTTAACAGTGAACACAAAATATCTACTGGATAGAATTTAGGGCTCTTTCACTGTGACCTTTGGTTCTTATGGTCAAATCCTGACCATATTCCAGTGATCTTCAATCTACAAGAAGCTATATTCTTGAAAAAGGACTTTTCTGTCAAGCCTGATATTTCATTTTTTAAAATGTAACTGGCCTGTACAAATGTAGAATAAATACTGAAAGCAGAATTGGTTTAAACTAGCAAAGTTTCATCTGTCTGAGTGTACAGCCAACCAGAAACACCAAGTTTTACATCTGCAGAATTTTCTGTAAATCTTGTGGGAGGCCGGTGTTGTGGGCTTGTGGAGATTTCAGTGCTCCAGTCACTTAGGAAACTGCACAGGATTATGGAAGAGAGGCATCCAAGCCATGTTTAGACTTAGCATATTTTCCTGGTATAGCTATGCACTTTCACTATACTACAACAGGCCTCCTGCTGAGAGTGCAGCTTACCAAAAAAAAATGGAGCTTCACCAGTATAGTTTATTCAAATGTCTACTAAGAACTAGAGGAAAACTTGCACCAAGGGAACAAGGGGCAGGCCAAAGGGTAAGAAAATGCACAGGTCTAACTGTAAACAAGCACTGTGCCCTAAATAAAAAAGTCAGGCAGCTTGCAGAGCACAATGAAAGTCTTAATTATAAATAAGATCAGTATTACAAAAAAAAGCCCCTCTCTGTATTGGTGTCTGTTTCCAAATATAAAGAATGGCTCAATGTATAATGAGAGGTGGAAAAGGTATTTCATGGCAATAGGTGTATTGTAGGATTGAGGAATTTTGATTCGTGTACCATAGAGAGCATGGAATCCTTATAGGACTGCTCCTCTGCTTTCCTCATTTCTTGTATTTTTCCCATGGTTTCCATTTTCTTTAACTACAAAATTATAGTAACTCTTCATTCTTTCATTTTTACTGTAATTTCTGAAAGATGTGAAAATTACATTCTCAGATCTCGGAGCTCATACAATCAAAACAAATGGAGTCAAGGGACTATACTTACATTGCGAGAATCCACAGCTGCGTACATGATATCCATCCATCCTTTAAATGTAGCCTATAGAAAGAACACAGGTGTTTAGGTCACACTGTTCCTGGAAAATGGCTTGTCAGAAGCATTTTTTAGGAGCTGAAGACTAAGTGTCTTTAGTACTCATCATAAAAACCAGCAGAGTGCAATCCTAATAGCTGACTCTTGCCTTCTATTGTATGTTTTATTCATATACAAGAATTGCAAGCCAATTCTAATATCTGACTATAGAGGACACAGCATCCATTAAGAACTTTTGTCTGTTATGAATAGTATCTGATGTAAAAATTATTTTTTCTGTGCATGAGCATTAGAGATTTACTTGATACAGATTCAATGCAGCTAAGGTGTATCAGGTTTGAATTACATATTTTTTCTCATAGTCAGTATATCCTCTAGGCTTTGTGTTACTTCAATGGAGTCACAGATTTATCCCACACTTCATAATTCAAACCAAGAACGGAGAGACAAAATTTCTAAATTTAAAAAAAAAAAGTAAAAAAACTTTTTACTGTTACAAGTAAACAACAGAGATATAGAATGAGAAATAGAGAGTAAGGACTGGTGACTTACCACTTGGAGCAGAGAAAGGTAACCAAGGCCTACATTGTCAAAGTTAACCTTCACATTCTTCCACCGGGCAGTTTCATTGTTTTGTATGAGCTCCTCACATTGACTAAAGTTGTTAATTTGGCTGATATCAAATCTCTCATCAGTTGTAGTGTTAACACAGTAGTAAAACTTTCCAGCAAATAGATTTACTCCCATGATACTAAATATCAGCCAGAATATAAGGCAAACAAGAAGCACATTCATAATAGATGGAATTGCTCCTAACAGGGCATTCACCACAACCTGGAGTACAAATGAAACCGAAGAGAGACACTGTAAGAACACAGGCACCAGGATCTTACAAATGCTTCATCAGCCTCTCTCAAATGTAACATGCTATTATAATTCTAATATCTGTTTTACACTTCAATCGTTGAGAGTAACAAGTCAGAAAAGCAGTATAGAGAAAAGATAAAATGCTAAACTTAATTCAAAGGAAAAAATACAAATAGTAGCAAATGGTAGCTTTAAAGAAGGGGTAAAATAAGAACCAGTAAAACAAACAAAAAAAAAAAAAGGAAAAAGAAGTATTTATCAGTGCCTTTTAGAATATTTACTTAATGTATGTCTGCAAAACCATAATAATTATAATCACTGATAGAATCAAACAAACCAAATTTTTATTATTACATGTTTACTGGATAAACAAATCCAAGCAAGTTCAAATCTATTGCTGAGCAAATTTCTAATTGAAATTAACTTTGAGTCTTTTTAAAAATAAAACTCAGTGATGTATGCATGTTCCTTTGGATGTTTACATATAGAATCAGAAAAGTAGAAATGTTCAAGCCAGGAAAGCTACTTAGTATCTGAACACACCAGAGCTGTTAGTGTTCAGGCAACTGGCAGACAAAACTTGAAAAAGAGACTTGACTTAATTCCCAACTGAATTTTGGGAAAAATCAGGCTTCAGGAAAGAAAAATGTGAAAATGAGTTCATGTGTGATGATGAGCAATGATTAAAAACATACCAGAATAAAAATAAAACACTAAGGAAAATAAAATTTGGGAGAAAGTAGGTCCATTATGAATGAGAATTATTAATTTAATGATGGAATCAATGACACTAAATTGTTAATTCCTATTTTAAATCTCTCTGTAAATAATTCTAAGACTATAAAATTTGTTAAATATGCCACCAACTTTGCCAAAACAACTGAAGCAGATCCTTAAAACTTAGTGAAGTTTGCTTTTTTTTTTAATGCAAAGCACTAGCTATTACTTTGATGGATGTTTTATACTTCATTTAGCTTATATGATGTCAGTACTAGGGCAGATCCTCTAGCATAATAAACTTATTGTTTCTGTTTGAAATACAAATATGTAGTGAAGTTCTATGAAGTATTTTGTCATTACAGTTGTATCTGCAACTAATATCATCCATAGAATCAATTAGTTATACAATTATTCATCCAGGTAGATGGGCTTTCATTCCTTGTCCTTTTACAGAACAGAAAATAAACCCTTTTAATATTAGATAGGTGATGAACCACCATCATGGTGTACTATAAAGGAGAATTGGGCAGAAGGAAAGGAGAAATTCCTGTTTTAGTTCCAGGGCTCCATTCCTGTCAAAACACTACCTCTTTTGGGTGATACATACTTTGGGCGACATTTGAGAGCCTATAGGACTTCAGTGAAATTGTTATATTTAAATTTAGGAACTGGATCAAATGAAGTTGCTTTCAATGTAAACTACTCCGTGACTTTATAAAAGCACAGAATGATGTATGAAGTCCAAATCTTCCATGCTTTTTTGTTTCTACCTTTTTTTCCACATATTGTATAGCAAATGTTTTAATAAGTGGTTATTTCCAGTGGGAAAATTTAAAACAAATCGGAATAGTTTCTTAATCATACTAAAAATCTCCTTAGCAATACCAGTTATAAATAAGCAAAAGTAATATAGAATTTTGTAAGTCAGCAGCTGGGTTGAGAGGATTCCCTAGCTGATGGATAAATAAATCTCTTTTGAGTATTTCAACAGTGCTGTCTTCTGTTGACAAGCTTGTACTCAGCACTGTGAACCACATGACTGTAGGAGGCCATAAGACGTGGTTTGACCGAAGCAAATGAACAGGCTAACAACAATGCTGAATGAGTTTAAATTAGAAAATCATTAATTCGCTCATTTTTACAGCAATTTGACCGGAATAATAAATGGCAAGATCTTTTTTTCCCAATTTTGGAATATTTTCCAAATATATTATTTTTTAAAAAATTGAAAATCATCCCAATTCTTCTACTAAAAAAATATAAGTAGATTTTTTAAATGTAATAATATCATCCATCAGGAATGATTCTTGAGATATAAAGGGATAGTTAGTGAAGTGAAAATATTTGTCCTCGAGCTTTCAGTCTCAGTACACCCAAGAATTCTGTTCCTCTTTCTGTTGCAGCTGCAGGTCCAGTCATGTTCTTTCTTTAATTGCTGGATTTCTACAGCTGACCTACTTTCTCTGGTATTAGTCTGAGTCCTGAAGCTATAGAGAACCAGCTTGTGATACGAATCATTTGAAGACACTCAGAACATATGGTTGAGCATCACTGGAAACACTGATCGTGACACCTTCCAGCTTCCACGGGTAGTAAGGGTGTGAGAGAAGGGGACTAGGCCTGAGAGCAAATGAAGGCAGGGGAAGCATAAGACATCAAACCCCTTGCTTTCTAGTTGAAAGAAAAAAGTATTAGTGCCTAGCACCACATAGCAGTGAGTGATACTGGTTGGGACAGAGCATGGACAGATTAATTATATTCCCACAGGCTATTTTAATGAAGTACCAAGTGGAAATTCAAGTATAACTTGCCTAGCAATAACAGTGGTGGGAAAATGCAGGGTTAAAAACCCCATGTTTTTCATAGTGGCAATTTTTTTCTATTAATTACTAGTTTGAGTGGGCACAAGTCCAAATCCTAGAGAATAGTACAGTGCATTAAAAATTTTATATGTATTGAACGGTATTTCCTGCTTGTATACGGGAAGTACAATGCTCAATGGAAGTAAATTTAAGTGTCTATGCAAATATATGCATTGCACTGTATTTTCATATTTTCAGTTCATACATGATAAACACCAATGGAATGATTATGTTATGAACAGACATCTTGAATTTCCATGTATCAGACCTTAAAATGTTCTCATACTAATCTCTTCATCAACTTGAGCTACGGTATCTTTAAGGACACTAAACTTGGAATTAATTACTTTAAATAAGGCAAAAATCATTACATCCATTGGAATATTTCAATGGTTAATTGCCTAAGTAATGAAATTATAGGTCATATTCCTAGTCTTAAGTAATCTAACTTCCTCTATTACTTTTTATTGTATTTTTTGCTAAGCTCATAAATCTTCTCATCATCTGGGTATTGTACAAAGAGATACAGTTGGCAGATCAGGATCAAATCCGAGGAAAAGTTTACACCAACATGGAACTCATGGGATTGATGATTACCCATAAACCTTCATGACAAGGTAATCGGTTTTTTCCTTGCAACACTAAGTTGCCACTTAAGCAATTTTATATAAAATTTTAAATATTTTTATTTTGGGTTTTTTGTTTTGCTAATCGTTGTCATAAGAAACCCCCCCAACAGTTAATGTGATTTTAGTGAGATAATACTGATGCTTTAGACAGGCCTTACCTCTGATATAAACATCCCAAATTTTCAAATTTGTTTTAGTAAAGGTCCAGAAATTTTTTGGAGGCAAAGAAATGCTATTTCTTGTTTGAATTTATAACATTTCATCAAAGCCCAGTTCTTTTTTTCTTGAAGTTTCTTCTTTTACTTTCCACACACAGAGAGCATGACATTTTCTTCAGAAGCTCACCAATTTGTAGTTGACTTATAAATTAGCTAATCAGCTTATCACCTGGGGTGCCAAAGAACAGTGATCGCAGGAGGAAGATCACACAAGGATCCCTTTTAATTATGGCAGTAGGGTTCCAGTTCAGGTGCATCTGCTGATGCCCACTACGGCAGCATGTCCAAGACAGATGGACCCTGAAGGTGTAAGCCAGACATCTCCCTGTGGCTGGAGCTAGAAATATCTACCATATCTGGTTGTTCACTACAACCCCTGTGAGAAACATTACTAGAGCTTTTGAGTCATAGCAGATTACATCAGGTCTTCGTCCATTTCAGTGCACTAAAGAAGTGATTTAAACTAACCACTTTGACTTTGCACTGAGACAGACTGAACGTGCCCTGCTGGGCAGCTGAGGGTCTCAGTTGTGGTAACTGATACAGTCATAATGAACAGCTGGGGACAGCAACTTCTCAAAGATACCAAAAAAGTCTAACATCTTTTCAAGCTGCTTAGTGCTCTATAAACTATAATCAACATTTCACAATGAATATGTAAAGCAATAAGCGACCAGAATTCATAAAACCAGCTCAATCTCTGATATGCTTGAAAAGTTTTGTCAAACAGAATGCAATGGTTCTTATGTGAAAGAGAGGAGGTACTTTAATAGTGCAAATTTACTTATTAACATGCAAATTAATTACAAAACTTTTAGTTCTAAAAGATATTCCCAATTTATATCTTCAGATTACTATGTTAAAATATATCGACTATGTATGATAGTCTAAACTGGTACAAAATACGCATGTGATGCATACATGGGTGTATGTGCACACTTTTAAGAGGAAGTATTGGAGGTTTTTTAAACTGTTCTGGCTATAGCAGGATGTGTTTGTACAGGATAAATTCAGTAATATTGCATAGATCCATGCAGTTGATAAATCCTTGGGCCCTCCATGAAAATATGAAAAATGGTGAAAGGCCAAGGAGCCTCATTAAGTGTAACAATATGTGCAATAACACATGAATTCATATAAGCAGAAGAAGCCTTTTGCTTATATGTTAGTGATAAATGTGAAATATATAGGATGGTAGTGTAGCATTTCTGCATGGATTGGTCGTTGATTATTCTGCATGCATTGTTTCTGCGGATGCATGCATTAGTTCAGATTCTTTCACGTTGTCTTACCCTCATCCCTTCAAATCGCGACAAGGCTCTTAGAGGTCTCAAAGCTCTTAGTGTCCTAAGGGATTTAATCGCACCAAGTTCTGAGTAGCCCAAGGCATTAGCTGTTAAGCTAACCAAAGAGACCTACACAAAAACAGAAAGGCAATATTGCTCATTCATCTTTATATCCTTCCGATACATATGGTGGGAATGATGTGTGCCCTGAACTCCTCAAGAAGATTCAAGGCTGGACCTCTTTCTCCAGGACACCCTCTATAATGCAGAAAAATCTTTATGTCAGACAAAATAGAATAAAAGTATATTCTAGGTACCTGTTGATGAAATCATGTTGATAGAATGGTATAAAAGTGCCTTCTATATTCACATAAACCAGTCAATATTTGGTGGGATTTAAACAAAAATGAAGTCACATGCAAAAACAAAACACCCAAAAGCTGGGTGAATTGGAATGGACAATTTAGGTCAGGACTTCCCATGATATCTTCAGAACTTGATGAGAATGTAAACGCTCTCAAAAACCACATCCAGACCTTGCTTTTGGTCAAATGTAACTTTCTAGTGTCCAGAAAATCTTATTCAACAGCCATAGCTACCAGTGCTGTTCAGATTTAACCGGACTAATCAAGACTGAGAACCAACTGTTTGTTAGACAATGGTAGAAGCTTCACTGTTAGGCATATCCACACTTCATTACATTCCCTGTGACTCCTTTAACCACTTCATCAATTCTGGCTTGCATAACGCTGGTCTGGTCTGCAGGCAGATGAGTAAATAAACTAGAATAGCTGTAAAATAAATAATACAATTATCTTTCATCAATAATCCTTGGAAATGTATTTCTAATAGCCATTGGGAAAGAGAGGCCCTAATAAATAAAAAAAATCACCTTCTATTTACATCCATTTAATGCCCTTCCATTCCATCCTTCCTGTTCTCTCAATTCCTCATCTCCAAATTGTTTTTTTGCTTTTTTATTTCAATCCTCTGACTATAGATTAAAAAGAATGCTTCAGATACTAAATTTTTTAATTTAAAAAATTGCACCAAGGTAAGGTTGACATGAAAAACTAATTAAGCTATTTATAAGGGTCACAGAAGTAACTAAACCACAGATTATCAAATAAGAATTAAATATTTGTTGATAAATACAAGCTCTACTGGTCATGGCAATTTACACATTGGATGATTGAGCCAATACGTGTTTTACAAAGGTACAGACTCAATCATAAAATACTATATGAGCGTATAGTCATGCAATATCACAGGATTTGCAATGCTGGTCTGGATTTACAAGGTATAATGTTTTCCAAGCTCTGTATAGTAAAGACCTCATGATCTACCACTGTAGTTTTAGGGAGATATTTAGCAATTTCTATAGAATTCTGGTGCTTTCTGTAATGTGCAAATAGGTGGTTTAAGACATACTCTTAACTTGCATTCCATAGGAATTCCACTTGTGGAACTGAGAGGTAAGTCATGCTATTGGGGATGGAAGGGAAACGAATCTCTGCTATACGGTCAAAGATCTGTAGTCTTCCATTTATGCTGCCCAATACTTTACATACATTATTGAGCATGTAGACCTGAAATTACAATGCACTTCTCACTAGGTCTCCTTCAGACAATGTGTGTCTGCTCCTTGGTAGTGCAGCCTTTGGAGAATCATGTGGGAACCCATTCTAAGGGGGCGCACCTATGGTTCTCGGAAGTGTCTCTTTGAGGTCACCCCCGTGGTACTGTGAAAAGTGCAAGGGTATTGAATAGTACAGTGGAACTGACAATTCCTAGCAGTATTTTCCTTTTATATTACACATAGTAAGTGACAGGACACTTACAGTAATCATTAGAATATTAGAAACAGTTTGAGAAATTGCTTCCATATACAAAAAAAACCTGAAAAGTATGAACAGCATCTTTTCTATACCACCAAAAAAAGATAGTAAAAAGCATAATTTCAAGAAAGAATTACAACTTCATAAAACCAGAGAATTTAAAAACCAGAGATATTTAAAATATCTCTAGAGAAATAAGTATATCCAAATATTTTTTTCCATTCTGAACAGAACTATAAACCATACCACCACAGCAGTTAAAATAGAGTTTTTGTTGAATAGAACAGAAATCTTATCCTGAAAACATAATATTCTGATTTTTAAAGCCTGTCTTACAGGACATGAAAAAGAATACATACATCAACAATCAGGAAGTCCAGCCAGCACCATGCATTAGTGAAATAGGTTTGAAAGCCATAAGCAACCCATTTTAAAAGCATTTCCAGAATGAAGATATAGGTGAAAACTTTGTCAGCATATTCCAGCATGGTCTTGATAGTTTTACGTTGTTCTATGTAGATATCTTCAAATGCCTGTGAAAAGGATTTTCAAAGATATGATTAAATGTCTTCACAATTTGCACTGCTGTATAGGAATGGCCAGGAAAAATTTGAATTGAAAAAATGTACATGGTGAGAAGGCACGTATCTTTCCCTCAAGTATAACTTTGGCTTTCACTTAATACTTTTCATAAAGTTGGGTCCAATCTTTCAGGTGAGCTGAACAGCAATACACAAAACGTACTGTAAGACCACTCTGCAAACTTCATTTTAATTTGTTTCCATGGATAATGCTTGTGTGGCCAGGTTTTGGTAGTGAAGGAGGGAAGAGGGGTGGCTTCTGTGGGAAGCTCCTAGAAGCTTCCTCCATGTCCAGCAGAGTCAATGCCACCTGGCTCCAGGACAGACCCACAGCTGGCCAAGGTCAAGCCAATCAGGAATGATAGTAACACCTCTGTGACAATATATTTAAGAAGGAAAAAAAATTGCACAGCTGGAATTGCAGGCAGAGAAAGTGGAGTGAGAATATGTGAGAGGAACAGCTCTGCAGATACCAGGGTCAGTGGAACAGGAGGGGCAGGAGGTGCTCCAGGCCCTGGAGCTGAGATTGCCCTGCAGCCTGTGGTGAAGACCATGGTGAAGCAGCTGTGCCCCTGCAGCCCGTGGAGATCCACAGGGATGCAGAGATCCACCTGCAGCCCCTGGAAGAGCCCCATGCCAGAGCAGGCTGTGAATTTTTGGGAAAACCCATGCTGGAGCAGGCTCCTCACAGGGACCTGCAGACCATGGAGAGAGGAGCCCATGCTGGAGCATGTGGCCCAGTAGGACTTGTAGGACAAGAAGGACTGGATCAGGCTGTGCCTGAAAGGCTGTACCCCATGGAATAGGGACCCACAATGCCACAGTTTTTGGAGAACTGTTGCCTATGGGATGGACTCACATCAGAGAAGTTCATAGAGAACTGTCTCCCGTGGAAGGGACCCCATGCTGGAGCAGGGGAAGGGTTCCTCCCCCTGAGCAGAAACTGTGTGTGATGAACTGACCATAACTCCCAGTCCTTGTCTACCTGCACTGCTGGGGGAGGATGTAGAGCTGGGAAGGAGGGAGAGATGGGGCGAAGGTGTTTTGAAAAGTTATTTTACTTCTCATTATCCTGCTCTGATTTTGTTAACAATAAATTCAGTTAATAGCCCTAGGCTGAGTCTGTTTTGCCCGTCACAGTATTTGGTGGCTGATCTCTCCCAGGCCTTATCTCAGCCCATGAACCCTTCATTATATTTTCTCTCCCCTGTCCACGTGTGGAGTTACAGAGCACCTTTGGTGGGTACCTGGTATCCAGCCAGGGTCAGCTCACTACAGATAGCAAGGGCCTATTGACATTAGGATTTCCTTTGTGGGAGTTACAAATTTATATTAAAATTATATGAGGGATTTAATAATGACTGTGTGATACAATATTTCTGAGGAATAATTGAAACCAAACTATGCACACTAACCCACAGAGCAATCATAAATAGAGAGAACTGTCTTATCAACAGAAAATTTATACATTGACAGTGAATCACTGTGCATTGAGCCAAGTGTACAAGAATATTATATTCTGTCCCTGCTATGAGAAACTAATTACTTCAATACCTACTCAGTGCACCTGATTTAACACCAATCTGTAAAATATCTGATGGAATTATGTTGGCACTTTCCTCCTGTTTGACAATTTGAGTTGCTGCTGGTAAGTTCATAGCTCAGCTGTGTTTTTATTTAAATGTATATTAACAAAAAAAGCTATCATCATCAATATTAAGACATGTGAACACCAGTCTGATAAAACTAATTTCTTATTTCCATTAACACTACATTTTGAACTTGCCAAATCATTTGTTTCACAGCCCACAAGCAAATTCTTACATGTCCTACAATATATGCCAAATACTTGCAGATATATATTTATATTAGAACATTCATTAATTGGATATCAAATTCTAATTTGTTACCTGTAGCTATGTGATTAACTGTAATTTTAAATGCTTGTTGTTTAAAATCACAATAGTCACAATAGTTCCACACTTAATTTACCAGAGCACCACTGCTGAGAAGAATCATGAAGACTATGAAGGTCTCAAACCAGTTGTGTTCAACAATCTTATAGCAGGTTTTTCTAAGATTCCACCAGATTTTCCCCTTCCCTTCTTCTACGCTGACTTGACAGCATTTGAATCTCCGTACACACCCTAAATGTGATAATAAATTTTGAGATGTCAGAATAAAGTAAATATTTATTACGAATCACAATGAATGGCAATCATTTGACTTATTTCTTATTATAGTGCTACTGCATTAGATCCTTATAATTCCTCTTTGAGCACTTTTGTTTAGTATTTGAATTTAAAGCTTTTTATCTTTTGCAATACCTTCCAAAGAGAGAGAGAACATATGAGAACAGTACATCTATGGCAGTAACTCTGAAAGAGTTACTAATACAAACAGATATTGCAGCTATAATCACTAAACTTCTTTTGATTTTGAATAAAAAGAGAATCCCACCCAAGTCAACACAATTAGGTCTGTTTATCTTGCCTTTATTTTGCTTTGCCTACCTTCTGTAAAACAAGCTTCTGGCTCTAGAACTTCTTCAGGTTCTGCTTCTGGCTGTTCACCTTCTGGAGGTAGTCCAATATCAACTGTGCTGCCTTCTGATGAACTGGATGCATTCAATTTCTGTGAACAAAACCCCACATAATTTGAATAGAAATTTATGTTGGAAATGTATATCAAAATATTTTGAATGTATTCAGTGCTGTGATACTAAAATAACTTGTCTACAATCTATAATGCCAAATTGCTCTACTACAGGTGAGGTCACAAGATTAGAAACTACATAAGGTGCATTTTCTCTATTGAAAATATTTTGANATTTGAATAGAAATTTATGTTGGAAATGTATATCAAAATATTTTGAATGTATTCAGTGCTGTGATACTAAAATAACTTGTCTACAATCTATAATGCCAAATTGCTCTACTACAGGTGAGGTCACAAGATTAGAAACTACATAAGGTGCATTTTCTCTATTGAAAATATTTTGATATTTTCATACAAGGAATTGCTGAAATTACTAACGTATTATCCTGAGCCACGCATAAGAATTTTGAAGTGAAATTTCAGTAAGCTAAGAATGGGTCCTTTCCACATTTTGTACTGTTCAATTATTCCAATCATGTGGCTGCATTTTAGGTTACACTTCAGATAGCATGTGTTAATAAAAATAAATTTCCAACATCATGACCAAACCAACAGCAAGCTGCACAGATGTATTTTCATGTCTCAAGTAAATACTATTCTAGCAAGTCTGTAAAAAGCTAAATCTAAAGTTTGAATATAATGTTTTCCTTATTATTGACATGAAAACACATGTTATGAGTTTTATGGGATAATTTAATTATCTTTATTTCCAAAAGAGCAGCACATTACTTTAGGAGCAGTAGCTGATATTTTGCATACTCACTTGCCAATGCATTTTCTGAATTTATTGTGCATTTTGAAACTACTTATTACTTTGGTACAGTACACATAGATGTCCAATTATTATAAAAGGACAAAAACAAATTTGAATGACTGAAATGAAAATGAATGCTTTTAAAACAATACTGTAATAAAATGATACTGCGTCAATAAATCATACAATATTATAATCCATACCTTAAAATTATTCTTTCACACCATCATATGATGGCAACAGACAAATATGAGTACCATAATAAGTAAAAGTAGTTTGATTACAGCATTCTATGACTCTTCTAATGTTATCACTATATGGAGTATAACATCAGTAAAATGGCTGCATTGATAAGTAGCTAATCTTACAAAGGGAATGATGTAAGCAGATTTAGAATAGAGTCTATAGGTAATTCATATTAGACAGAGATGTTCTATGATAACATTAAAGATATATACTTTTGCTGACACTTAAATCTGAAGTTAGAGGCATTATTCCTTTAAAACATTTCTGAGTAGCTTCAAATTCTATACAGTTTTTTTGTAAAGGAAATGTAAACAGCATTAGTCTGTGGATACAGAAAGTAACTTGAGACATTAATAGAATTTTACATAGCAACAAATATTCAGTATGTTCTTCAAACAAAAAGAAGATTCATTCCTTTCTCCCCCATCCTGATTCTATTGAATCACACTGACAATATATTATGTTGTGATTCTGACATAAGCTTAACTGTGATTTTTGTGTACCATGGTTCACTATAGAGCACATTTCAGAGGAACGCTGAACAAATGGAAATATATATTGGATGGTCTATTATGCATCTAGTTTCAGTGATATCTGCACACCCATTTCATCTATGCTTTTTTGAAATTCCCAGCTTAGACATTCATGTCTCATATTTCTGCATGAGTTTTAACATCTGTTGAGGTCAGGTCCAATGTACAAAGAGATGGATGTACACTTTTCTGCAGATTATTATTGACAAATTTCACATTGCAATATGTTTGAATTATAGATAATGCATGGCAGTTTGGTCATCGTGGAATACTGCCTCTAAAATGGAGAAACTGGAAAGTATGGGATAAATACTGTAGTCCTCGAGTAAGGACCACAGCATTTAAACATCAGTAGAAGTCAATCATCAGTTTAAGGAAAAGGCAGAAATACCATAAATGCAAGGTACATTCCAAACAAAATTTATATATGATGTTAAAAATTACCATTTGTTAATACAATACAGTAAATAATTTTTAAACTGAGAAGTGACTTTTTTTATTACATAGTGTTTTCTTAAAATGTTGCTTGCATCATTCCAATCTGGAGAGCATTTCTAGCAGAATGCTGTAGTAGTAGCAGAGCAAACAAAAATTATGAACTGGCTGAACCGTAAGTTTGAAAGGCCTACTGTCCATTCTTTCACAGGAAAATGAAGAGTTCAGTGACTCAGATATTATGCAGTTAGTTTAATAAGCAAAAAACGGCAATGAATTCCTATTACTGAAATTGCTTAAGACTAACAGTTAACTCAACATGGAAGATTAGATATAGCCACTATAAGGAGAGATCACAAATATCAGATAGAAAGGTAAAAAATTATCAATAGAACTGTCAATTATCAGGAACATCAAAAAGACAACTTTATTTATGTGGGGCACTATGTATGGTGAGATATATCTTTCAAGTCTCTTCTCACTAAAAATCTGGTATGCTTCATTTATAGAGCTGTAAATATAATTGCAGGAGTTAAACTGAACAGAAAAATCCTAAACTGTATCAACAGCAGCTGATATTTGAAATGCAACAATTAAATGCCTTATCCCACTGAGAACTCAGTTACTCTTCTGGTGATATATTTCCTTAGCATGCTGCTCTATTATACCTGAATTTGGCCCCAAACAGATCATTATATAAAGAAAAATATTATAAAAATTATTCAATAAATTCAGTCAGTAAGAATTAAGCATCATTTGGGAAAGAACAAAAAATAGAAATTTTCAACATTATAATTTCTTTTGTCATTGTTATTTTAACATTGAATTTATTGTATGGCATTATGTACAAAATTTATAAAATTTAGTATGCATTAGAAACAGCTTGGAAGATTTTATGATACAACATCTCAAGATTTTATTGAATCAATAAAGTTCAGTATACTAGGAAAACTTTTCAGTAACATTTACGTATTTCCACAGCAAACTTATGCTCTGGTATAAAGCAACCAGACCCAGGGACGTTGTACTGATTTCTGTGTATTCAACACAACATGACCTGGGGATGGATCATGTTATTGCTACTATGTTTGTCCATGCCTCAATACATAGGAAGACTTTATCTATCACTTACTGTGAGTGGCCAGTGCTCACACATATGGAATCCAGCTGGATAGCTAGACTATCCCTAACTGCAGACCCTGACATGTTAGGGACGTAGCATATACCCAGTTCTTTACCTAAACATATCTGAAAGTTACCTTTGTACCTGGTAAATTGCTCTCTGTTTACCAGCATTACAAAAACTGGATTTAGGCTATTTACTTAACATGTATATAGCTTTTTTAAAATACGAACCTATAGAAACAAGGTAATAATCAAACCCAAGCGTTAGCTTTGATCTAATAGTAAGTCCATTTCAAGCTTTTTGTTTTACCATAAGTCTAGATTTCCAAAGGATTCAGTCATGCAGATTATAAGAGATTTATCAGGATCAAGCATTAGACGCTCTTTGAGAGTTATGAAGATAGAAATTTTCTGAATAGTATGCTAAGAAAATTATTCTCAAAGAAATCTGATTTTCAAAACCTTAGAACGTACATACTCCACCTCCTTTTCAAAGAAAACATTAAGGGGACAAAAGTAGTTACATGTTTCTAAAGCAGCAGTATACTGATTATCCTAGAGATTTAAAATCTTTTACATCACATGTACCAACAGCCTTGCCCGTCATGCTTTAGTCAGCAATACAGAACAGTATGAGATACAGGTTTTAGTTTAGCTTTCAAGATAGGAAAGCAGCTTGCCTATCAGAGAAGCATTGCAAAAAGCAGCAGCCAAGATTAGGTCAGGAAGTTTTTGACATAATTACTTTCTGAACCTTGACAACATCACATAGATTCATACAATTCTGCTTCACTTACAGCCAGGCCACTTCTAACATTTCTTTGTTTGTTCCAAAGATGATTATCTGAGAGTAGCTGGACAGCTCTTAGCTTAACATTTTTAACAAAGCCTGAAATCTCATGATTGGCCAGGATGCCACTAATAGGTGTTGAAATCATAATTTAAGGGACTGAAGGAGCAAAGAGCAGGACAGACATAAGCAGGAAGATAGCGCCAAGAGAAACCACCATTTTGATTTTGCTTTCAATTTCCTGTCCTCCCAAATAGCTGTGAAAATGCTAAAGAATGGAAATTAAATTGGTTTTATTTTCTCAGTGCTGTGTGGATGTCAGTATGAAAAGGAAATGTTCTGTGATATAAATGGCAATATTATACCCAAACTATCCAGTCTTTTTCAGTACAGCTATGTACCACTTTGAAGAGGTAGATATCATTGTGATTCCACTGGTGTAATTAAGTGGAATCTGGACGTCACCCTTTCTAATGCTTATACAGTTAGGCAGAATAACTCTATGAGTACAAAAATCCAGAACACTGTAAATCAAAGCAAAACCATTTTGTGGTGATTTTTGGTTGCAAATACTGCAAAAAAACCAGTATCCCTAAATTATAGTCCACTCTGGACTTTATTGATATTCATAATTCCTTTGATCTACTTATTCATGAGAATTTATTAAATGAAAATATTTGCAAAAAAAGTTGTATGAAAGCAAAAGCATTTTAAGTAGCAGTGGAAATATGCTCTGGTGGGAAAAAGCTCTCCCACCAGAACCTACTTAAAAAGGCTCTGTAATTCATACAAGCAATAGTGAAAGGATATTTCTGAAACAGAGTAAGGGACTGCTGTTTGCAAATATTAATTAAGCAAACTTCAGTTAACTCTAACATTAACAATATCATCCACAGTGAATCACAATATGCCGATACAATGTTACCAATTCACAGTACAAAGCCTAAATTTTTCAGCGTATCAAGGGATTTTAAATAGTAAACATTTTTAAATCAAAATACATCTTATCAGAATAATTATTCTTTACAAAATGTAAGAGGAAAAGCTCTGGAGCAAGTATTTTTAAATTCCACTCATTTACAAAACTGAAAGCAGCAACTGTGGTGATGTAAATATTATGGCATTGTAAATCACACTGAAGCTGGGGAACGTCTGGACATTTTGATCCAAAGTCAGTAGCTTATTTACTTGAATGCTAAACTTTATTTATTACTGATGAGATGAGAATAACTTTAAGTTTCTCAAGGCAGACAATTTTAGATGTTTGGGGAGGTAATAATTTTTTGACCATAAATTAAAGAGTTATAATAAGATTGAATTGGGCCACATCTTGCAATCAGTGTTCTCTTTGCACCTCTACACATAAGTGTGAGCGTAAGTAAGAGCAGAACTGATCTCTGAATGTTTAACCAGCCACATAACAGTTTTGTATGAATTCTTTCAACCAAATTATGGTCACATGCTTTGACTGCAGAAATTAAATTAATTTCATGCTTAATGGTGCTCCAAGTATTGCATATTAAACTCCAAAATAACTAAATGCTTCTACAAGTACTAAAGAAAAGCACTTCTAAAAAAATGTGAAAAATAAAAACATGACTATGATGAGTTTGCAGGTTACCTCCATTATAAGTTAAAATACAATAGTATGAAAATTTTCTAAAACAGCTAGCAGCTTTTCATTATCAACACAATTTACAGATGGACTTTTATATAGGTATAAGCTTCTGATGAGAAACGTGGCATATGTGTTACATATTCTACCTTCCTTCAAAACAAAAGAAAACCCTTCAAAAACAGAAACCTGAATTCTATATCATCAAGATTGGGAAAGGTACGTAGCATGCACTGCAAAATACTATTAAAATATTATGGAGAGTATTGGAACCACAGAAATCCTGGGGCTGCCGCTCTTGCCTGACCATGCTGTGATGCGAGTCCCGTGGCTCAGCAGGGAGCAGCTGTGCATGTTGGTACTTATTGCAATGAATGGGACAGGATCATAGCTGAAGAGCATGCAGGCCAGTCAATATCTGCTAAAAGGTGATTAAATAGGATATAGAGAGATGTATAACTTGCTTAGGTAACCTGTGTAAAACTGGTGACACGATGCTCTGCCTCGCTAAAAGGCACCAGAGCTGCCCGCTTGACTGTTCCAGCTTGGTTCTACTCCTGTGAGAAGTAAGAACGGTAGGAAATGAAGTTCAGGACACAGCACCTCTGGTTTTTTGCACTGAATATTGCTTAAAGTAAAATATACATTATTAATGTGTCTGCAACAGCATTAGGAGATCCTATTTTTTTCAAAGCATTGAAAAATATTTTGTCATTTGTATATCTTGGTTTTATTATTGGCCTATAAGTTACATTTAACATAAATTAATTATTGCCCGCTATTATGATTATTTTAACTAATTATTATACAGTCATACATGTACTACAAAATTTTCCATATAAACCATCTTCATGGTACTTAAGAACCTAAAATGGAAAAAAATATATTTATCAGTTTTTTCACTAAATAGCAGTATTGCACAGCTCAGATCCACAGACCTTTATTTATAGGACAATGGACTCAGCACAGTGACCCCACAATTATTAATAGCCTACTTCCATGATAAAGTTTTATTTAGTATTTTTTCTCTAATCTTCTTATTACACTGTATTCACCCACTGACATTCTTATGGACACAGTGTTTTTATAATTAAATTTATTTTAGGTTTCAGCAACTTTCTAGAAAATTCCTTGTTAATTCATACCTACTAAGCATGTACAACATTATAGGTATTGTTTCTACAAAGGCATAATCTAGTTAACATTTCTATCAAGCTACTGGAAGATACATGTGCTATAACAAAGAATTCACCAAACATTAACATGCTTAAATAAAACTTGCTACTAAATAATAATTATCTTGTTGGAATTCAGCTTATTGCCCTATACAATAGTGAATACATGTACTTGGTTGTAGACACAGAAGCAAGCAGAAGTACACAGATACACACTCATCAGCATCTGGCTACCTGCTGCAGTGTCCTCACAGCACCTGGATGCCTCAGCTGCCTTTCATCTGCAAATCTGCTAATTGAACAGAGTTTGATGGCAGTTCCTGATTTAGATGTTTTCATTTGTGGTGTAAGCAATGAAGTGACTGGCAGATCAGCTTGGCAACAGCAGTGTCACATAAACAGGAAAACATGAGAGGTCAGAAATACAAGGCACGTTATGGCATGGCAAAAAAGAGAAAGCCTTGTAAAAAAGCCATTTGTAGTCAATTTTTTAATTTTAAAAATGCCTTCTTTTCCTGTGGATGACTTTTGTTACAAGAGTGTTGGTTATCTGACTAATAAGCCAACACTCCATTATATCAAAAAACCATGGCGGTTATGAGTATCTAGTGAAGAGTAGGAACTAGGATTAAGATTTTAATGCTCTTGTGTCACACTTCTGTGACTCAAATCTACTTGAAATTTAGGCACTTTTATAATTATGCTCACAATCTTTGTGTACTGCTGTGTCTCTCTTGAAAATCCCTGAAACTGATAAACATTCCCTTCAATTTTTCACTTTCAGAATCTGTATTAGTAAGAAATTCTGGCCCCAAATATGCTCAGCAGAGTTTCAGACTTGGCCAGTCAAAACTGCTTGGCACTAGCTCATCCCTGACTTAATATGCATTTCTTTGTCTTATCTCCTGATTAATTTGCAGTTCCTGAAGCACAACAGCATTAAGTGCCTCCAAGAATGCAATGAAGACACTGTTTTCTTTTAAATATAGTAGGTGGAGTAGAAAGCCTTTCTTTTATGGTGGAAGCTTAATGACTGGAGTTCATGCCTCAAATGTGGGATAATCCACTTTAAAACTTTTCCTATAGGAAGTCAGTATTTTTGTCATCTTGTAGAATAACCCAATGAGGGTCCTTCCGTGGGAAGAAAAGAAAGATTTGGCTGATGAAAACAGTCAGCAGTCACATCATCCAGTTATACAGTGAAGTAAGAGGTGCACCACTGTCATACTCAGCCCTGCTAACCACCAGCACAGAGCTTTGCATAAAGCTCATCCTCCACCTCTCCTACTGACACAGTGCTCTTGAGAAATGAAGAACAGAACAACTGAAGGTTAAACTACAACTGATTTGTTCTACACCCAAGTACTGGTTTTGAAGAGTAAGATAAATACTAATAAAATCAATCTGAAAAAAAAGAAATATTTTTATAAGAATAGTAAAGACATTTGTGGTGAGAAACAAGAAAATATGACTAAATGTGTAATGCAGTTGGTACAAAAAAGGATCTCAGGCAGAAAATTACTAGAATCTTACCTGTATTTATACTCTCAGATTCAAGTAAGAGAAAATCACTAATGAAAGCCTTTATGTTAGTTTATGTCTACCCCACAGCATGCAATACTGCTCAAAAATACCCATGCTAATGCTGAATGAACTAGCATCAGTATTAAGCTTTGCACAGACTTACTCTACTTGAGCTGATGTGCCTCCACCACTTTCAGTTGTGCAGGACAAAGCAGTGGGTTAATAATACACACACAATAATAATGCCTTGGCATCCACTATAACTCTCAGTGCTAGCTTGGATTTATCCACTTGGCATCACATTGTGCCAGAAAGAGGTACATTTTATTAGTCACAGTAGGTAACAGATTCAAATATCTTAAAGCTTTGAAAATAACAATGAGTAGTCAAATGAAAGGATCTTATACTAGGATATTAAGCTTTGTAACTTTTTTACCATAAGGCCATTACTTCACTTCACTGGTTCTGCTACCATCAGATGGATTATTAGTGATTTATATGACATTGTTTAGTGATGCTAGTCTAGTATTCAAATGTACCTATCTATGATGTATATGGATGCATTTTCACTACATAAAAAAGGTTTAAAACATCAGGATGAGCTGTTAAAAAAGCAGATTAAAAAATAAACTGCTCCAATGAAATAAGCATGGAGAAATTTGCACCAGCCATACACACTTTGCACGACTTCTGGTATCCAGGACTATTAAACGGGTTCCTTTGCTTGTTAAGGATTTAACTAAATAAAATAGAAAAAAAAATCTTAATTTTCTAAAAACTTTTCTTACATATCTTGATTATTATTGTAAATGCAATATTGTATCACCATCATTCAAAACTCACTACCTTAGATCAATTTACCTTAAATAATATTATGAGTTTGTATATGCTGTTGTAAAGGAATCAAAGAAGGATTTGAATTCAATACTAGTAACCTCAGCAAAAAAAAAGAAGAGCAATATAGTATTTTAAAATTAGAAATAGGCTTACCTCTTTGCTTTCTTCCAGGTCTGATTCACTGCTGAACTCCTCTGTGTTTAAATTTTCAAAATCTGATTCTCCAAGTGCAATGGGCACTGTCACAGTGAGGCTTGGGTTGTTTATGAATGACATGTAATCACTTTCATCAACAACATACTTTTCCACACTGCTGCCTATGCCACTGGTAGTTCCATTCCCGTCTTTGAGATAGGCAAGGTTTTTACCTATGTCTACTATTGTATGGTTGGAGATACAGCTGTCTTTCTTGTTGTTTAGGTCTTCAAGAGGTTTGATTTCATCTAAAACTTTCTGTTTTCTAACAAAGGCTTTTTGGATGAATTCACGCACTTTTCTCTTGACATAATCTATGCCCTTCTGAATCCTTGCCACAGCAATCTGGAGATTGTTCATTTCATTATCATCGTCTGTAGCAGCAAGGTTGTCTGAACTAAATGAGCTCAGCAGCAAGGCCAGAAATAGGTTGAGTACCTAAAAGAAAAGAAGGAAAAATTACCCTTATTTTTAAGTCATAAAAGCAATTTCATTATGAGTTTTTCAATACTAGATAATTTTTATTTCACACGTAGCACTTTATTTCTATGCACCTTCCTGCTATTCTTTTCAGTTCATAATCCCTGTCCCCAACATTTTATTATCTTGCCAAAAGCACTTTTAGCTGGTTTAACTTCACTAATACAGGTGAAAATCTGAGCTGTTCCTTGACTGTCTCCTCCACAATCTGCAGTAGTGCAGATCTGTTTCTCAAAATGGAGAATGACATAATGAGGCAGAGTACAACATAATGTAGAGATTTATGCAAGCTATGTCCACTGTAGTGTTCATAGGCCAGGGGAATGTAGGCAAATTCCAGCCTTCTACAGTTCAACAGACCATAGTTGTAGTATCTCTACTCCAGAATATAGTAAAATTGTGTATTTGGCAAGTATATATGAGTCCATCTTGGTTCTGGGCAGGAACACTAGCTAAGAGATAAGAGTCCACAGATGTGATACACCTGAGTTTAAGGAAACTATTTCACCTCAATTTCAAAAAGCTATTTCAGACTTTCTTGCATGACATTTTACAAACATACAAGAGAAGTTTGGATTGCATGCAATTATGACAGACTATGTCCAAAACTGATTAAAAATAATGTAATTAAAAATCAGTTAAATTTTATTTGTCAGTTCTTCCTGTTCAGACTTGCAGAATATTTTATAAGATATGCCACAGGACTCACATTAGTCTGATGAGACTTGGTAGTGATGACTGTGGATAAGCATATTTATAAAATTTGTAGATCATACCAAAAAGAGAAAGGATGCCAGCACTCAAAAAGAAAGAACTACAATTAAACATAGTCATGGTTTATGGCAAATTGGTGAAATGATTCAAAATCTATATGTTGTTTAATTCTGAAGTACTGTTTTGGAGAGGATTGTTAAGGAAAATGAAAAGTATAGATACAGGAGGTGTGAAAACTGGCAAGGTGGAAGCACTGCAGAAAAGGGTATAGAGGCTGCAACAGGAAAGCAGTGCTGGTACAGAAATTTCATGTCTCATTTGGGGATGTACTACAAGGAATGCTGAGTGTAAGAAATGAAAGTATCATTATTCCACATTATTCAGTACTTGTGTCTTTATTCAAAATGTTGCTTGGGAGGAATTCAGAGGCTAGTAGAAAAAGGGATAAGCCATTTACAAATCATCACTTATTAGAAAAAACCTGACGAGTTAGGCTTGTTTTGTTTCCCAGAGAAATGACTGAAATTGGAAACAGTAAGCTTTTAAGTATTATAAATGTTGTCATAAAGACCAACAGTTTTCCATTGATATTGAGACAATTTAGTTTACTTGGCTGTGAAAGGTGATTTAAATTAGATTTTTTTTTAAAGGCACTCTTAACTGTAAGCATAATTCATCACTGATCTTACTAAAGGGGTTATAAACTTACTGAGATTTAAAAGAAAAAGTAGACAAACATTTTTCATAGATAATCAAGGTATATTGAACCTGGTGTACAGAAAGGGCAAGTGAACTACATGATTTCCTTCTCTAGTCTTCATTTCAGATTTATAAATCATGAAAAACAGGAGATATGTCCTAAGAGTTTTAAATAATCCCCACTGATTACATACCACTAGGTTTCCAATCACCATGACCATCATGAAGACTGTAAGGCACATGGTTTGGCCAGCAACCTCCATGCAGTCCCACATCGTTTCTATCCATTCTCCACACAGCACTCGGAATACAATCAGGAAGGAGTGGAAAAAGTCATGCATGTGCCAGCGAGGAAGTTCACAGTCACTGGAGATCTTGCAGACACATTCCTTGTAGCTTTTCCCAAACAGCTGCATCCCAACCACAGCGAAAATGAACACAATGATGGCCAGCACCAGGGTCAGATTCCCCAGAGCACCCACTGAGTTGCCAATAATCTTAATCAGCATATTTAGAGTTGGCCAAGATTTTGCCAATTTGAAAACTCGAAGCTGCAAAACAGAAGAATGGTATATGGTTCTATGTTATTTAATTGTAATGAAATTACTGCTATGTATTTCATGTTTCAGTTACCCTGTGTCTACATCATGTCTCTTGTAATCTTTAGAAGTTTTAGTTAAAAAATTTGTTTCCAGTTCTTTGTACAATACTACACACCAGCAGTGTTAAGTCCTGATTCAAGTGATAAGAAATCAAAAATAATGTCTCTATGCTCATTTCAATTACATTGAAATTATCACAAAGACTCCTATTCAGACTTTGACTCTTTTGGTGACTTTAGGTATTTATAAAGAAGCTGTACTTGTTAAAGAAGTGGGACAAAACAGTCTTTCTCCTGTAAACTCTGAGAAAATATGACTAAAAATAAATGAGCACATATGAAATGTGATCAGTTTAACGGGACCATAAGTGTATAGTCACTTCCAGATTCTTTCATCTTAACAGGCAGTGAGATGGAGGAAATGCTTTTCCTAAAAAGAGAAACAAGCTAGAATTGTTAATGACAGGCATAAAAATGACTTGAAAATATCTTTAACAATATATTTTCTGTCTTTTAAAATAAATGTAATATGTCTTACAAAGCTTGTCATACAACACTGAGAAAAACAAAGGAAAGTATTATATTAATAAGTACAACTTGAAACAGACAAAAATGAAATTATTGGAAAGATACAGCAATTGTTCAGACAATTGAAAGAGAAGGACACTAAAATGAATATAAAACTAAATGTTAGTTTTCACTAATATTATCACAAAATCCTGTGATGATTTTACGTTTTATAAAGAAAACACATAAATGTCTGGTTAAAACCAGAATCTACTACTGAGAGAGAAGTCAATCCAGACAGATTTTAGACTTTAGGCAAAGTACAATGCTATGCAGATAACCAGAAAACACTTATTAAAAACCTCTTATTTTTTAAAGGGACTGTATTTAACTTTTATTTCAAGTTAAGTATCTTTTTTTTATTTAAGGTAGAAGTTGAGCTTGATGACCAGGAACTCTAGCTTCATGTCTCTCACTGTGTAGGTCATTTCTGAAGGATGTTTGGACACTTGAATTGCATGCTAGCCTAGTCTGCAGCAAGACCAAGGTTTTTCAACTTTCTGTTCAGGAAAGAGATATCTAATAACAGACAGAGACACTGTAGTGACTCCTGAACAGAAAAGCTGTTAGACAGCAGATAGACCCTTGCAGAGGATGGTACGGAGAAGGCTGGTAGGGATGAAAAGCCCCTGGACAATGAAAATCTTAACACTACTCTCTTTTAAAACTAACCAATAAAGGCAATTGGTAATGGAAGTCTATAAGCTAAAATTTTCAAGAAACTTTTATTAATTAACCCATTATTTACCAAGCAATTCACTGATCTTCAGTTACAGGTAGAAACCGTTAAGAATTAGAGCCTGTGGCTCTTGCTTTTTTTTACTCCCTCATCTAGGGAGAAGACTCTAAGAAATACTTCTATTATAGAAGTTAATCCTTTAAGCATACTTTCAGCAAGAACAGAATTGATGTTGACAGTATCTTGAAGGAGAAATAGACATTACTATGATAATATGCAAAACAAGCAACATAATATATACATGCCATCTAGTGAGTATGCAATTTATCATTTTGTAAGTTCTGAAAAGAACTTCTATCTCAGCCAAATATTTATGCACAAAATATATATGTACAAATACAAAAATGTAATATAGAAACATATTTTAAATAGTATATTTACCAATCGGAATGATCGAAGGACAGATAATCCTTCTACATTTGCAAGGCCAAGTTCCATTAAACTTAGACTCACAATAAAACCATCAAAAATATTCCAGCCCTCTTGGAAATAATAATAAGGATCCATGGCAATTATCTTGAGAAACATTTCTGCTGTGAAAATTCCAGTAAACACCTGCAAGGAAAATACAGGTTCTTACTCCAATTTAGGAAGAAAATAATTAAAAAGTAAAACTAATGGTATCAACATGTGCTAAGTTATATTTTCAGCAAGAAATTAATAATAAATCTGAATATCTTCTCTATATTTCCATACACTGGGGTTAGGAATAAAATTCATATTTGAAGCTTACATACGCATCACAAAGTTTGGGATCCAAAGAAAAAGAGGTAAATGGTTTTTATCTAGCCTGCTAATATGTATCTATGCCAATACACAGAACATAATCTGATTTTAATGCTCATTTTTATCTCCTTAGAGCTCATCTTTGCCCTTAGATCACCTTTTAACTTCTAGGGATAAAGATAATTGTTCCTATCATAAACTTATTTTATTAAGAAAAAAATTATACAGAAAGTTGAGCAGAACTGTTCTTCTTCAGGATGGCCTGTGGAAGACACTGTCATTCCATTTCATCATTTCCTTACATCTCTACTGCTTACTGGGTCTTTCCCCTCTAAAATTCCTTGAACACCCAAATCCTTAGGAGGTGCTAGTGAGGAGCAGAACAGGTGTGGGAATGGAACTGCAAGTTCTTATGATTTGTAACTACTCATCAAGAAAAAAGAAATTTCTTGAATGAGCTTCAATGACAAAAGACAAAGACTTTAAAAATCAAAACTCATATTGACTCAGTAGATCTTTACTCTGTAAAGTAAGACTGGTGAAATTTACAAATGTCAACAACTTAAATTTAAGTTCAACAATCCCAAACCTCTAAAAAGTCAACTTTTTCTTTTACATGAAAGTACAAAAATCACAAAAGAATTAAAGAAAAATGCATTTTACATACATGGCACATCATGAAAGACTTACAAGGTTTCCTACTGAAAGCACACCACTAAACTGTTCTGTCATTGGGTAGTGCTCCATGGCCATGAACAGGGTGTTTAGGACGATGCAGATGGTAATGGCCAGATCAACAAATGGGTCCATCACAATCAAATTTACAATATGTTTGACTTTCAGCCAGGGGGTACAGCAGTCCCAAATCAAGCAAGTGTTAGCAAATTTATACCAGCATGGGGGGCATTTCTGTCTGGATTCTTCCAGTTCTAAAAAGAAAAATGAAAATAACATTTTTAAACATATTTCTCTATTCCAGAATCGCCTGGATATTTCCTTGAAGCCTAAATGCTGTTTTCCAAGGTACTGTTGATAAGCTGTGTTGATATTTTGAAACTAAGACTGCTTTCAGTTTAAAGAAATTGCAATTTAAAATAATCTACTAAGAAAAAAAGCACACCAAAAAAAAACCAAACAAACAAAAAAAAAAAAAACCCAAAACCCCCAAAACAACTATACTGAAGATTCAGTAGATAAAAGAATCATTCACAAGCTAATGCTATATAGAATGCAAAGAGAAATTTGTCTTAGAAACCTGTCATAAGGCTGGGTGATGAGGGGATTGAAAGCAGCCCAGCAGACAAAGACTTGGGGCTATTGGTGGCTGAAAAACTGAGTGTGTGCCAACAGTGTCAGTCACAGCCCAGAGAGCCACTATCCTCCTGGGCAGCATCAAAAGCAGCATGGCCAGCAGGCTGAGGGAAGGGGTGCTCCTCCTCTTCTCCAGCTGGAGTGCTGTGTTCAGCTCCAGGGTTCACAGCATAAGAGCAGGTTCAGAGCAGGCCACAAAGATATTCAGGGGCCAGAGCACACGGCCTGTGAAGACAGGCTGAGACCTGGGGTTGCTTATCTAGAGAAAGGAAGGCTCCAAGGAGACCTTATTGCAGCCTTCCAGTACTTAAAAGGGGCCTGCAGGAAAGATGGAGAGGGAGCCTTTATCTGGGAGTGGAGTGATAGGATGAGGGTTTACAGTTTTAAACAGAAAGAGGGTAGGTTTAGATTAGGTAATAGGCAAAAATTCTTTACTGTGAGAGTGGTGAGGCCCTGGCACAGGCTGCCCAGGGAAGCTGTAGATGCCATATCTCTGGATGTGTTTAAGGCCAGGTTGGATGGTGCTTTGAGCAACCTGCTCCAGTGAAAGGTGTTCCTGTCCATGGCAGGGTGATTGGAACTAGATGATCTTTAAGGTCCCTTCCAATAAAATATTTTAAAATATCCTCATGAGAGATAAGCATTTAGAGCAAGTCTGAAGTCAGACAAGTATTTAGGCAGCATTATGGTCCACACATGAGAGTGCACAACTGCTCATTATTACCTTCCAATCTTCTATTTTGGGCATAGTCATTTAAGCCTCAACATAATGTTTCACCCTTTCTTACAAATAGTTGCTTAACTCCATGATTCAAAGTAATTGTATTTAGCCTTACAGAAAGAAGGACATGATCCCTCCTTTGTGAAACAGCAAATCCATTGAATTGGGAGAAGGGGATTGTTCTAGTGCAAGAAGCATAGCCATTTCAGTAACCTAAAAAGAGCTTACCCCAAAACATAACTCCACTAGAGAAAGTCTACATTGAATAATTGGTTTTGCTTGCATTTAAATTGGAAACTTGCTACTTCTACCTCAAATCTATCAGTATGTTGCGAGCTTGACTCTTTTTCCAAATTTATCAGTCCCAAATTAATAAACAAAGAAACAAACCACCAAATAATCCCACCCCTAACTCCATATAGAAATCTCTTGTCTGTACCCTCTAGGCGGAAACAGCTGCCTTAAAACATCACTACTACTTAATGCATCACACATTTAATAGCACTTTTAAGGCACTGTCATACATGAAAAATCTTTGTTACATACCTTCCATTGTGTTCGTAAGCATGCTGGCTATACTCATTGCTCTTTGCCTTGCACTAGGGTCTGTTAAGTAGTCCATAGGAACATGGTAAGAACTAGAATGTCTCTTTCTTAAGTCAGTTTCTGTAGTAGTGCCCTGAAAACAAAACACTGATGAAATAGCTAATTGATCATACATTTAATTACACTGTGAGTTACTGTAGAGCTCTGCTGGTTTAAAACACTGCTGTCCCACACCATAATCCAGTTACACTGAGGCTTTGCAACAGACTAAGGTATGCCTGACTCTGTATAGAACAAATAGTCAAACACTGCAGTACATTGCTCTTGTATCTGAAGAATATGTTTTTAAGTATTTTGCTGAAACAGGGCTGAGATGTTAAAGCAGATTTCAGACTAAAAAATGTTCCACACTGCTTGTCAATGAGCTCTGCTGTAAATATCTTTCTATTTAGGCAGTCAAGTCTTTTTCTAAACATGAAAATGCACAGCCCACACAGCTAGCAGTAAAGGAACTAAGCATAAGTGCATTTTCTTAAGATAACTCTTAATTTAGAATAAACTATGAATTTCCTAGCACATTTGTCAAACAAATGAAAAAATATTTAGTAATGTTGACATAAAAAAATTCATAGAAAAATTAGCTATATTACAGAAACACTATCACAACCCTTGTAAGTTGCACAACCAGGGTAACATCAAAAGTTTCATGTATGGACAGCAGGAAGCTAAATACTCATTTAATATATTCCATTAAGTAAATGTAATTTTTTTTTTTCCATTTTGATATCCTTTCTGATATAGAAGTACAGAACCATCCAGTTAAGTCTAAGCATAATGAATCAATGAATAAATAAGACTACCCAAACTAAATTTATTCAATGGTTTACTATGCTATTCTGTTAATTTCCAGTCAATTCACATGTATTTTCACATATTTAATTAGTGAGAGCTGGACAACTTCAGTTTCTCCTTTAGCTTATAGCTGGAATACATGAAAGGAGCATTCACAGCTTAGCCAGAAAGGTCATCATTGCCATGTGACAACATTTTGTGGAAACAGTGGCTGATCATACAGGGAGAGAACATCATGCCTGAGCTATTGCAGACTTTCTTACATTGCTAGCAGTGGCTGCTTTATCAATCATCACCTCTGGCAGAAGCTGTCCCGTAGGCGATGTCAAAGCTGGCGGCCCACCAACTAAAGAAACCACTCCATTGCAATCCACAGTGCTGTGCATCTTCCCATTTGCTGGAAGTGCAGGTACTGTTCTGGATGACCTACTGGCCTGGCTAATGTTACTGTTGCGCCGTTCACCGTGTCTGCGCGGCACAAAGAGAGAACCTCTTCTGCTCGAATTATCCTCAAACATGCTGTGCTCATCATCAGCAAAGTCATTTTCTGATCCTACATCCTTTGCTCGACCTCTGAAGCTGAAAAGACTTGTCCTGCTGTTGCGCCTTGGGGAAAACAGGGAGCCACGAATGCTCAGCAAAGACTGCAGGTAAATAAAAACAATTACTATCAGATGAAAATCCTTTAAAATACAACATTTTCATACAGAGGAAAACTCCACAATGTCTCAAAGGGTAAGGTTATCTACAAAGAAATGAACTGGTACAGTTTCCCCCCTAATACACTCCCTTTTGGGTAGGGTAAACAAAGAGCACGTAAGTGACAGACAAAAACTAGTTATTTTACTGCTTTGAATATATGAAATCAATCAGTTTAATTAGAGTAAAAGAAACTGCTTGACTGAATTGTTTCCTCTGCTATTCTGCCTATGTTTTTACCAACTGTTCATAAACTGAATAAGTATATCTAGATACTCTTTACCCCAGGCTGGCATTAGTATGACAGGCTGAGTAAATAAAATTTTAGGCAAATTTTCTGTGACTCAGTCTGCGCACAGAAGTAGCTCCCAAATACTGCCTAGATTAAAAAACATACATATCTTTTCAGATGTTAGTCAAGTAGGCCATAACAGGTTTCTTATTTCTTTTTTAAAGTCTTAGCAATCCTGAATATGCAGATTAGCCTGTAATTTTGTATAAATAGGTTTGCTAATCTTCATCAGTTTCCTCACAGGAGTAAATGTTCTGCTATTGGAGGATCTCCAGTATTAGAGTCAAAATAATGCTCTAATCTTTCTATTAATTATTCATGTTCTTTATTTTAATTCATATCAGTAATTGCCTTGATTTGATTGGTAAGTATTAGCACCTGATTTCACCCAAGACCTCTATGAACAGCAGAGATTATACATAATGAAGCAGTGTCTTTATTTCTCTTCTGCAACTTATCTTTGTGGACCTGAGCCCCATTGTACTAGGGACTGCAAAATGCAGAACAAAAAGGCATTCTGCAAAGAACTAATCATTTAAATGTAACACAACAGATGGATACAGAAAGAAAGGGAATACACAGAGGCAAAATTGATGAGTATGATAAACAGTCATCTTAGCTCACCTGAAGTCACTTCCCTGTCAAGCTTTCTGTAGGCAGCATGGTAAAAGAGAGTTTTAAAGAGGGATTTGAGGAAAGCAATGAAGTGTTCTGTGAAAACTCATGGGAGTTTCTTCCAAGCATGAAGGGCAGCATACCAGAAAGAACTCAAAGAAACTAGTTTGATATTTTAACAGGAGGTTATGAATGCTGCTTTGGGTCAGTCAAAGCTGGGACTTGTTTACTGTAAGTAGACAAGTGGGTTGGGAGGAAATTTAGGTACAGTATGTTTTATGATATTAAAAAAAAAATCTTTAGGTAAATATGTTTACTAGCAGATTAGAGAAAAGCCATGGGATAGGTTAGTCCTCTTTGCAATAACATTCTTGATGAATACAGCAGTAAAGAGGTCCAAGTTAAGAATGATTCACAGTTGTGGGTCCAGAATAGAGTTTAAAAAAGAAAAGAGAGAGGAAAGGGATCTAGCAAAAGGCCTTGTGGAAATCCCTTGGAAAACTGTCAAAGGGGTAAAAGGATCTCCTAAAGCATAACTAAACCAGGAGAATTGAGAGGAGACAAAGTTATGAATGTTAGGAAGAATAAGAGGAATAAAATGGTCATTTACATTGAAAGAAAATGAAATGCCAAGGAAAAAGTCAAAGATGATATATAAGCCTGAGTTTTCTCTAGGAAAATGGTATTAAAAACTGGTGAGTGGAACTTCTGTTTAGTGGTTAGAATCCAGAGTGAAAAGGAACTAGGGTTGGAAAACCAGAGGGGAGGTGATTTCTAGACTGTCATAGTCAAACAACTGCAAATGAACTTGGAGATGAAAATGTTAGAAGAACAAGTTGCATGAGGAATGCTTAATTTCTTACAAGATGGATGAAGTGGGCTGCAGCTGAATAAGGCTGCAGTTTGAATGAAGAGATAGGCAAGAATATGTACCTAGGGGATAAGATGGATCTTCAACATGAAGTTGAAGTCAATTGACATGTGTGAAAATTTGTATAAAGAACAGAATGAATCATGAACTAAATTCAGCAGTGAAGCCTCACAGAGATTAGTTAGACAGTTAACAACATAAAACAGTGGCAGACCAAGGAGGTGGGGTGGGGGGAAGGATGCATTACTATTGATAAAGGAAATACATTAGGAAGTGAGCAGAAGGAGTGGCAGAAATAGAAAGCCAGAAACATTATATTCCCACCACAGTCTGGTCTAAGGAGGACAGTCCTTAGTAAGAAAATACTGGATGAAGAGGTCTGAGCTTCTTTGAGAATGGGAGGCTGAAGAAAATAATACATGAAGAGAGTATGAGCACTCATGATCTATTAAGGGAGGAATCAGGGTTTCCAGAGACAGAAATAGAAGAGGATTAAAAAGGCAGGAATGAGTTTAGTAATAATGACTAAAAAGAGGGAGAAAGCAAGTCATAAAGACCAGGTGGAGATTGAGACGGTGGAGATAAAAGGAAGAAGCATATTGAGGCACAAAAAGGGGCAGAAAAAGGAGAGAATGTATGTGAGATCTGGATTTGCAGCGCTAAGGGGAGAATGAGAAGCAGACAAATGAAGAGGAGCTTTCAAAACAGCAGGAGATAACATTACAAAACTATCAAATGAAATAAATGTCGGGATGGGAGATGCAGATGGCACTCTGAGTCACTGGTGTTTCAATGTAAGAGAACACATGCAAAGACACATAGCCACACATATTTCCACCTTCTTTAAGATAACACAATTAATGGTCTCACATCAATTAATTTCTCAAATTCCACACAAGCATTAATGTAATTTCTATTAAGCTTTTTGTATCCCAAATTTTAATGCTCTTCTCATTTGAAACATTACATTTTGTATGTATGCACCATGTTTTGAAGCTACTCATCATGCTGAATACATCCAACTTGGTGGGGAGATAGATCAATTTTAATTAAGAAGCTTGAAATACAGCTCATATTAATTAATATACGTAATTTTGATTTTTCACACAGGAATTCAGAGTAAAACCAAAATCTCTCAGATTCTTACAGTTTCATATTTGGCTGCAAGTTTTCGCTTGGTTAGTCTTTGATTTAGGATATTAATGAATCTGTGGTATCTTGCAAGATGTAGCCAAACTACTATACAGGGCTTTCTTTATATGATGAGTAGACAAAAAAGGTGTTTAAGAGGTAATAATACTATGGTACCTGGTGTGGGGAAGAGAATCTCTTTTCGTATGTCAGTCTATTCCCTTCAATGGAAAATCGGAAACCTTTCTTTTTGATGCTGTCCTCTGATTCAGACTTGTGAAATTCTTCCCCATCCTTCTCCTCGCCTTCAGACTGTTCTTTTTGTTTTTTTTTCTTTCTTCTATTCCTTCTCTCTTTAGCACTCTTTGAGCTCAGCTTTGATGCTTCAGAAGAACTTTCAGAGAATCCACCTATTCCACCTACTCCACTATAATCTCTTGAGTCAGCTGCTGCAGCTGCCGCCGCCGCCTATACATAAAAGCACATGTGCAATTTACAGCATTTATACAAATATGTACCCCACTCACTATTTCAAATTTATTGCCACTCTTAAAGAAATTATTATTTTGAAATAAAAGCAATGTTTCCACTCCACCAAACCCTGCATATCATAAGAAGTGTAATTTGTGAAATACTACAGGAACCATAATTTGCCACTGCTCCATAAACCAGGAGCAAGAGTAACCCAAGGGAAAATGGTTCTGTCAAAAAACCAAGTTAAAAAGCATCTGTTTCAGATTGAAGCAATATGTTGCAATGAATTTTTCATCTGAAGTACT
This sequence comes from Promerops cafer, assembly GCA_013398275.1. Classification (NCBI taxonomy): domain Eukaryota; kingdom Metazoa; phylum Chordata; class Aves; order Passeriformes; family Nectariniidae; genus Promerops; species Promerops cafer. The sequence goes on along the minus strand of VZSE01013216.1, from coordinate 873,007 downwards.
ATGTAAAAATAAATAATCAAGGCTCAAACAACTCGTAAAATCCCTGTTAACAGGAAGCAACACTTTCTTGCAACATTTTGATGGGTTTTGAATACTTCCTAGTCTATTAAAGATTTTGTGTGATGTTGATATCTCAGTTTTGCAAATAATAATCAGAGGCTTGTGTTAAACTACACACTACTACATACTTGTTGCTGTTTGATTTTCAAAACATGTGGAGCATTTTATTAACATTTATTTACAAGCTGTGGTAAAAAAACAACCAAAAAATTTCCACAATTCCCCCCTAACAGATAGCAATTGACCAATGAAACAAAAAACCCTGACTGCTGACTTTAGTCATGTGCTTATATGGAAGACATAGTTCAACTTCTGCTCTATGTGGCCACATGCCAAGCAGACATTGTAATTTTTTCTATTAAAGATTTGAGAGCCTTCAAAAAATGAAAAGTAATTTCAAATCAGAATGTAATCATTACATTTGTACCACAGAAATGTTTTCTTCAGTTTCTCCACTTTTCCCAATTCTCTTTAAAACTGGAAAGCTATGGCTTTCTGCTGGGAGAGATGGGCAGGGAGTAGAAAAAGCCAAATATTGCTGAAGCACCATCACCTACAATAGTTTTGCTTCTGTTGCTTACATAAGCACAATTAGTCTTTGGATATTTTTTCCACATCTCCACCTCCATTTCAGACCATCACAGAATGGCTGAGGCTGGAAGGGAACCTCTGGAGGTCATGGTATTCACCTCTCCAGCAGAAAGGGTCACCTAAAGCAGGTTGCCCAAGGACCATATCCAGATGGCTTTTGATTATCTCCACAAGCACTCTGGGCAACTTCTTCAAGTGCTCTGGTAAAAAGTTAATTTCCATCTCCAATTTGAAAATCCAGTGCTTTAGCTTGTTGGTTATTATTTTTTGTCACAAGATTAACAGGTTCACTCAAACCAGCAAAAACAGTGCAATGGAACACATTAGAGATTGTTTACAATATGAAGGAATTTATGAGACAAAGTAATATATTGTTAGGAGTAGGGCAGTAAAAGTATTCTCATACATAGACATAAAGCATCTGTTCATGGTCGTGAATGGAAGAAGAAATTTTACTTTACAGGGATACCTGAGCTTCTTCCTGTTGCTTTTTCAGCTGTTCCAGCATTTGCTGAAATTCTGCCTCTTTCTGCTCGGCTTCTTCCATTGTTGCTTGGTTCTGTTCTTCGTAGGCCATGGCGACCACAGCCAGGATCAGGTTTATCAGATAGAAAGAGCCCAGAAAAATCACCAGAACAAAAAATATCATGTATGTCTTCCCAGCAGCACGCAGAGTCTGGAGGAAAGAGATAATATCCTTTTTAAACAGACTTTAACTACTGTTGTGTAATAAGTTAACCTTTGTGTTATAATTTAGAAATATTTTATAAGATTGATTTATGTTAGTACAAGATTATTTAGTTACTTTTTCCTTATAGAAATAATATTATATCCTAAATACATATGAAAAAGTTTTGTGTCTACTATTGTCAAGGTAAATCCAATTCTGAACTTATACCAATAAGAATCTATACATCTACATTACAATCTTTAAATTTAACAGTAGGTGGGGCCACTGATCAGCATCTTACCTTCCTGTCTCATCAGTCCCAAACTACACTGCCACAAAAATAGTGCATTATACAAAATGTTACAGTGGAGAAAATTAGTCCTTCAGGTAAGGATATGTGTAGTTCAGAGACAAGATGTAACCTTTTCAAACAAAACATTTTTACTAGTCTGCAAATCAATTTAACATGGCATCTATTTACAGCATGTTTGGGCAAGAAACTTTAACAAATTAAATTGATTTATTCATTTAGGTAAACAAACAATAATGCTTAACCATCTTCATAAAATAACAGCTATTCCTTATAATGTATTTAAGAAGCACATGGGAACCTAAATCACGAATAAGGGCCTTATTGTTTTAGACAATAGTTTACATATATGAAATTAAACATAGTTTCTGTTCCAAAGGCTTAGGGACAAGTAAATGAAAATAACTGTGCAAGTACTATGTAGTAATGGTATTGGTGATGGTGCTGTTTATTTTAATAAGTCCTCACCAGCTGGTAAAGATTCTCCCAAAAGTCCTGAGTCATCAATCGAAACAGTGACAAGAATGCCCAACTGAATGTGTCAAAACTTGTGTAGCCATAGTTGGGGTTTCTGCCAGCTTTCACACATATATATCCTTCTGGGCATTGACTACAAAAGAAGAGGAAATGCTATTTTTAACAACTACTCTACATTACGATATGCTGCAGTAAAACAAAACTGTTCAGGAGTACCAGTTGCTAATGAAATTATGAACAAGTAAAATGTTATTCTACATACCTAAGATAAAAATATATAGCTTATTATTTTTCACTTTGTAATTCCACTTCCTAATAATATTTCAATGCTTTAATAATATAACTAATAGTATTTTACCCTTCCCCACAATTTGTCATAACACATCTCCATCAGGACAAGAGAAGAACATCAAGTAGCATGGCCAGTAAACAGTTGTTGGCAAGCTCACAGCAACACTTATGCACAGATCATTCACGTGATTACCTTTTCAAAAGTGGAAGTGCCTGTGTATTCAAATCACAGGTTGTATTTAGGCATAGCTTCAAATGCAAAACGTTTGTAATTTGCAACTCTACAGTACACTCGATAGTAAAGTTGACTATCTGAGCTATTCTAAGTTCCTAATTATTTTTCTTTGATGCATAATGAAAAATGATGATCACTTTCTTACCCTGCATCTGAGCTATTGCCACACAGCAGTGCATCATTTTGTCCTTCCAAGAAGTAGAAATGACCTGTTTAAAAAAAAAAATCAAAAAGGTGATGAGAAAGATAATATTTATGCCTAATGAAAATTGAGCAGTTATATAGACTTTTACACTTGAAAGAAATTAGCAAGGCTAACAAACTGCTGAACTGCAATATATGGTGGAATGAAAGTGGTTAGGAATGAAAGTGGTTAGAAATGAAAAAAGCATAGAAAGTATTGTTTTGACAGGAAAATTACTTTCTACAGAATCTTCAAGTTAGCCTTTCTTTAGAAAATAAAAAGTTAGTTATGCAGTTAATTCTTAGCAACCTAAACAAATTATAAGATACAAGGGGTGGAATACCAAATTGTGTATGTTAGCAAATCAAAAAAATACCAGGAAAATGAGGCAAAGGATGAGGGCAATTCTGTGCCTTCATTTGTACATTTTGATACATAACATTTAGTACTATTCATTTATAATGATCAATCACATATTATTTTATCCAAGTATTCCTTAAAAAACCCCTGAAATATTAGGGATGAGATTTTTCCCTGAACTCAGCACTGGTGAGGCCACACCTCAAGTGCTGTGTCCAGTTCTGGGCCCCTCTGCTCAGAAAGGACATTGAGGTGCTGGAACAGGTCCAAAGGGCAATGAAGCTGCTGAAGGGTGTGAAGCACAAGTCCTGTGAGGAGCAGCTAAGGGAGCTGGGGGTGTTTAGCCTGGGGAAAAGGAGACTTGAGGGGACCTCATTGCTCCCTACAACTCGCTGGAAGGAGGGTGTAGCCAGGAGGGGGTTGGTCTCTTCTCCCAGGCACCCAGCGACAGGATGAGAGGGCACAGCCTTTAAGCCTAGCCATGGGAGATTTAGGTTGGACATAAGGAACAATTTCTTCAAAGAAAGGGTGATTAAACATTGGCATGGACTGCCCAGGGAGGTGGTGGAGTCACTGTCCCTGGAGGTGTTTAAGGAAAGACTGAACGTGGCACTCAGTGCCATGGTCTAGTTGACAAGGTGGTGTTCAGTCATAGGTTGGACTCAATGATCTCAGAGGTCTTTTCCAACCCCATTGATTCTGTGATAACACAACATGTTCAAAAAATTTCTAATTGGATCTTGATTTGAGCAGCTGGGGGAAAAACCAAGCGTTTATTGTACCTCACACAAAACTAATACACAAAATTCTGTAGCAGGGGAATGTGCTTGAACATTTAGGCTAGCTATTAACATGAGGTAAAATGTAATTTAAAGAGAAGGTCTAAGAGCCCCCAATACACTCTTCTAGTTTACTTTATTTTTCCTTCTTTGCAGCAGAAAGGGAAACACATTCTGCCATCAATTCCTAGTTTGCAATTCTTAGGGTAAAATGGGAATCTCTAATGGAGATTTTTGGGTCAGGTGGCGCATTAAGCTAAAGTTGCCAGAACTAGGTATGTTCTGGCTGTTCTCAGGAAGCAGATGGTTCTGTGAGATTCACTGCCAGCTGGCATGGGCTAGTTTAGCTGGCATGAACTAACTGAGGGCTAATGCTAAACAGACAAGCAGGGAATTGCAACCAGTTCCTACTGACTGCTTCTATTCTGTCACCACCAGTATAGAACAGAGGCAGCATAAAATCTGCTTATTTTAAAGAGAGAGAGAAATTATGTCCACAATTTATATATCTGCAATTCTAGTCTCAGATATTATATAAGAAATCCGTGCATTTTCAGACATACTAGTGATCACAGTCAGACCCTGTGACACATCTGACCCCTTCTTAAAAAGAAGTTTAAAGATGCAGACAGGCTCCAAGCAGAACTTGCAAAACTCTCTGTGGGCCTAATTCACATTCTTATGTGGCACAGCACCACTTTCAGTCCACTGCTTTAGAAAACAAATAAGATTATTTTTTAATACAAAAATAAAAATGATAAAGTAATAAAAATAGTAAATATGAGTTTGTAAAAAATATGCCATATAAAAAACTATTCCTGTCTCCTGACAACTTAACAGAACAGTCATGGGTACAAATCCTACATGACACTTCCAGATACAAATAAAGTAGATATATTCTGGCTGAAAATACCAAAAAACACTTGAAAAAAGTTCTTAGGGAGCAGTTGCCAGTGATGCAATGTCAATTCATAAGGGCATCTCTATGAATATCTGCCAGGTGTCTGTGCTAGACATGGTTTTTGAACAAGTTTCATTACCGACTCAAGACACGAAAAAGTAAAAAAAAAAGCATCAAGTATTCTGAAGACATAAGGCTAGGAGAAAAGGTATTTGAAATTTAGAATGACCTTTACAAATTGACAAGTTTGCCCAAAAGCAATTTGATTTATTCCAATAGAGACAAGTAGAAAATGCTACACTTGACAAGGCAAAATCAAATACGTAAATACAAAATATCAGGATGTGGCTGCAGCCACCACTGTACAAAAAGAGGCAACAACTGCCGCAAAATAAAAGTTGACTGTGAATCAACAATAGAGTGCTGATATAAAAATGATGTAATTTTGAAATGTGTTAATAGGAATGTTGCATATATGGCATAAGGTAAAGATACAAATTAGAAGTAATTGCTAGAGGAGTTAGCACCCAATTTGAGGATCTCATAAAAAAAAATCCATGCAAACAAAATCTGTAACAAAAAAAAAAGGCAAAAACAAAAACAACAAGAAAAAAAAGCCAGACTAATTGGAAAGATTGAAAAAAAAAGAAAAAAAAGAAAATAGGTATAGAAAATGCAAAACGGAAAATAGGATTGCTTGGCTTAGGAAAGACCAGAAATGCAGAGGATAAGAGTTTTTAAACTGTATAAAGACTAATATAAAGTAGTAGTCTATGATTATCTTAGTCCACAGCAGATGTAGTAATATATTCAATCAGAAATTAGGAAAATGTAGGTCAGATATTTAGAAAAAACCCTTTCTATTTGTGTGACACAGCACCAGAAACAACTAAAGGGGAATGGAATGGAATCTGTTCTTCAGATGGCTTTAAGAATAGCTTATCATCCAAAATGTCTGCATGGCATTTGTATACTTCAAGCATGCTGAGATGATAAGTATATTAAAAGATTATAAGGCAATGAGACTTGGATCCAAAAGCATTTAGTTCTTAAACTGAGGTTTCCTAACTTTCGTTGATATAGTCACCAGTTAAAATGTATATACAGACTTTATTAAAACCTATTATGCCTAAATATGAATACATTAAATATATTAAATACACTAAAATAAATAGAAGGGGCTGAACAGATAAATGGGAGAGATTAACAATACTATTATGATAGAATAGCAGTCTACTCTAGATATGTTCAGAGTTGTTCTATCTGACTTTTTAAACAAGTTTTATTAACACAGTACTAGCATTAACTACCTAAAATGGTGGAAATAGTGTATTATGAGGTGCAAAAGAGAAAAAAAGTGCTCATTTCTTAAATTTCCAAAGATAAGCAACAAATTAAAAGACAGAAATATGGAATCTACTTCTCAATTAGCAAGAAAGAATCTTGGGGTAAATCACCAGTATCCTCTAAAAGGTGTGCCTGTGCTGTGCAAGGGTGTGCGGTGCAGAGCCACTCACCCAACTCCACAAGGAACAACGTAGCCACATTTACCTGCTCTGGCAGGGTTCTTGGGCTAGCTGATGTTCAGATGTGGGCTTAAGAGACTGGGCACTCTCTTGCACTAACCTACCTATTACATTTCAGATCCCATATTAGGGGTGTCACACTATTTCAGGAGGCTTGAAGCTAGCACCTCTGGTTTGTGCTGCAATGAAATTTCTGGTTTATTCTGCAATGTGATTTTACTCTAAAAGTTATATTCAGTGAAAGAAAAAGATATTTTGCTACCCAGTATAATGTTATGAATGTTAAATTATGTAATGATTGTGCTTTTATTTACTAGAGAAAAACGAGTGCTTTTATGTTTCTTGGCCATATTACACATTTTTAGAGGCAAGGGAAAGATACTGATATTCTCAAGTCTGCTTAAATCAATACCAGAAAATCAATACAGTAGATGATATAATTAACTCTTACTTTTGTCTTCAATGTATTCATCCCAGTTAAATGTTGTCATTGTTGCATTAATAAATGTACCATTTTCACCTATAGAGCTATTAAAGATGGAAATAACAGTTGTTTCAAAAGTAGAATTGTCTGGAGGCCACTGCAGGCATTTATTCCTCAGGTTGCCCATGAACAGCTGCAGCCCTATCAGTGCAAATACACTCAGACAAAACACAGTCAGGATCATCACATCTGAGAGCTTCTTCACAGACTGAATTAAGGCTCCAACAATAGTCTTCAGGCCTGCAAAGAGATAAGATTTTTATTATCATGTTAAATAGATACTAAACACACACAAAAAATCATGTGACTTTTTTCCTGATAAAGATTTCATGCAAAAAGACTAATAATTTGTGACACAATAATTTTAAAGAAAAGCCTTATTATTTGGAAAGATGAATGAGAATATGTAAGTTTATACTTATTTTATAGTGTACAAAAATAAAAAGTAGATTATACCAAACACATTGTTTACGTCAAAACAAGTGATTTTATTATTCATGCTATATCGCAACCCTACATAGAACAGCATTGTTTGCTTTTGCTGATGCTTCTTGCCCAAACCTTTATTTTATGAACTTTTGCACTGTATTCTATATTAATGTAACCCCATTGTAAAGACATTATATGTGCACATTGAAATGATACCATAATAATCTTGTTACAATATATGAGGGGCGATGGTTTGGAGAAGAAAAACATCTTTAGAACGATACCCCATGCATGGCCCATGCTATCCTTTAGAGTTTACTTTTTTTGACATAACTTAAAACTGAATTAAGGTGCTATATCAAGTGCCTTCAATAAATGAGAAAATTTGCATCAATATGAAAGCTTAAAATTAACTTATATTTAAAACATGTAAAGGAAAGCTTGATGTCATAAGATGCAAATCACATAGGCTGTTTACTGCAAATATCTCATGCAAGAATTTGTTAAACTCAAAGGCTGATTTTTTTTTTTTTTTTGAGAAGAAAATACAACTAATACAAGCATGAATCAATTTAAATAAAATTACATGTCTTGATTCCTGCTTTTTTGGTTTGTTGACAACGTGTAGTAAACAAGGCTTATGCTTTGAAAATCTAAGTACAGCCTCTGTAGAACAAAAGTCAGCCTCGGTGTTTAACCTCGCTCTCACCTGGAATGACTGATATTGTTTTCAAAGCTCGGAGAACTCTGAAAGTTCTCAATGCTGAGACATTCCCAAGGTCCACAAACTCTGTGACATATCTGCAATGAGGGAGGTCACACACAAAAAACACCATGACAATACACACACCAAAATAAAACAACAACTACAGACAAAGCCATACATCACTCACAGGGGCCTGTACCCGACAGCTAACACCAACCGGGGCCGCCTTACCTGGAATTACAGAAATAGTTTTCAAAGCTCTCAATACTCTGAAAGTTCGAAGAGCTGAAACATTGCCTAGGTTTACAAATTCTGTTACATACCTGTAGGATTAAATCACAATTACTCAGAATTGAGGCAGATTTTATTCTATTTGCTTGGGTCTTTGAGCAAGACCTTTTCACCGTTCACTGTATTTTGCCTGTGTTATAAATATGCTTCTGGCCATAAAATTAAATTAAGTTTTATCACAATAAACCACATTGACTTGATGTTTGAAAACTAATCTGGTCAGCTATTAGCAGGAAGTCAAAAGGATTCCTTTAATTCTGGTATGCAGAAAGGAAACAGGATATGAACAGTTCAGGGTGATGGCATTCACAATCCTAATGGTCTGGCACACCATGCTGGCCTCCGCAGCACATGCTTGGCTAGAAATACTAAAATGTGTAAAAGAGGTAGAAGAAACATATTGAAACTGCAGGAAGTCCAGGCTCCAAATATTCTGCCTGACAAGACATGAGGCAATTTTTAGTCACTAATCTCATACTACCAGAAAGAATTTTTATTAAAAAAAAATAAGTAGAAGACTTACGCAAATGTAATGACAGTGAAATCTAGCCAATTCCATGGGTCCCGGAGAAAAGTAAAATCTTCTAAACAGAAGCCCCTTGCAAGAATTTTAATAAGTGATTCAAAGGTATAAATTCCAGTGAATGTGTATCTGAGGAAAATATGCAAGACAGAGTTTATAGATCAGGTTATTTTTGCAGTTTATGCTCTCTAGTTGTTTTAGTCTCATTTTCTTCACTTTAGTGGCATAAGAAATAATGGCAGTTACAACCAATTTTAACATCTGGTTAATTTATACCATAGGAAAGAGGAATTAAATTAGGATTAAAAGACTGATAACCCACATCTTAAATTCAACTTCTATATTCTATGCAATAAAACAGATGCAAAATTCCCAGTTACTTCATTGGTGCATGCTTATGACCAGTCTGTTTTTATAACAAAACACACAGATGTATTATGTTAGGATTTTAGAAGTTAATTTCAGGCTAAAAATCCCTTTCGTCAATGTTATTTTTATGCTGAAATGTTGCTTAGTCCCAAGAGCTGGCAAGCACCAACCCTCAACAGTCTTCACTGCTCTGTAACTTTGTGATTGTGTTACAGAGTAGGTATATCCAGTCCTGCACCTTCAGCAAGACAAGATGCAGTACTGGAATCAAACAAGTGCAAGAACAAGCAAAATTATTTACAAATGCCAATAAAATTCAGGTACTCATTTTGACTAAAAAATGTAGTTGAAATGTAAATTGAAAAAATATTTAATTCTGTCATTCTGAGTAATTTCAATCTTCTGTGTCCAAGTGATGTCATCCTGAAATTTAGTTGGATTTATATCTTTAATGAAAAAGAATTCTAATTAAACTGCTCAGAAAGCTTACCCTAGCTGAGCTAACCTGAAAACAGTTTTCTGATATGCAAGTTTTCCGTTCAATTACTAAAATATTTATTTCCTGCAGAACTTTATTCCACAGATGAAGACATGCGTTGTAAATCTAAATGGCACAATACACAGACATGAAGAAATATTCAAGCAATGACTCTTTATCATTAATATTTACTACTATCCTGAATACATAGATGCTCATGCTGAACTCAAAGTGAGAATGTCTTCATTGACCTTAGTAGCCCTATGATTTCACTTTTTGATTTCTGAAGATTAAACAGGCATGTATCAGCCCAAGCAGTAAGGAATGAAGCAGCAGCAGAAAAGAAGCACCAAGAACAGAGTTTCACACTGTGGCCTGCAGCCTTGGAACTGTCATTGTGTATCGGCACCTCGCAGCTGACCTTGTACTGGACCAATTAGCCAAGCAGACATCATATTGCACCAATGATTAGCTAGCCATTTCAATACTTTTTTAATAGCTTATTTTGCATACAAGTTTTCCACTGTTAGATTGGTTTTGGGTAAGAGCAAGCTGCACTGTGATCAACACAGCCATCCATAAGATGATTCCTTTATCTGTAACGGTTATTGCAACAGAGAAGAAAGACTGCATTTCCCTGCATTCTTGCACAGATGTGACATAGAATGCAGTCAAAAATATTTATAATCCACTTTTTCTGTATGATCATAAGAACAGCTTTTCTTACCTTTTCCATCTAGTACCGCAAACAGATGTTAAAGAACTTGTCATGAGACAATTACATGTATTTAATGTTACAGCAAAGGAAATAGCATCAGAATAGCTGTTGATAGGATGTCCCAACAAGGTAGCTGCTGCCAATGGAAGCCATCCTAATATAATTTACAGTAGTTTATTTCTGATTATTGGATATTATTCAGAAAAAATCCATTTAACTTACTCTACATTCTTTGTCCAGTCTGGAGGGTTACTCATGGTCATAAATACGCAGTTGGTCAAAATAGTGCACATGATAAGCATGCTGAATAATGTAGGCTAAGAGTTAAGGAATGTAAGCCAGAAAATCTCATAAAAAGAGTATCAAATAATACACTGCTTTGGTAGATTTTCACTATCTGGAGCTATCTATCCCTCTACTGCTCTTTTAATAGCCAGGGAAAAGCCCTGAATATGTTAAAGCTTTCATCCACTGCTTTATAGCTACAAGAGAACAATCATCCACTAAAAATTAGAAAATCTGAAAGGTATTTTAAAAAGCACCCCAACTCTAAATTATTTTTTTCTTATTAAACAAAAATGTCAACATTTGAAGTATTAGCGTCTAATTTCATGAAATAACACAAAAAGTATTTCTTTTAGATGATCTAGACAAATCTGATTTGCTTCATGCATGCAAAGCAATACAGAAAAATACATTTTCTTCACTTTAATGTTTTATCATAAAATTAGGCATGTATCAACATTTTTCCTTACCACTATGACACACGGAAAGCTAGCTGCCACATAGCAGGAGAGAACATAGGGAAATCTCAGCGATAACAGTATTTTATTGCTGTTTGTTTTATATTTGACGTTTGTAATATAAATGCTGTTGGGAGAGGAAGGCACATGTGATTCTCAGAAAGAGAAATCCAAATAGAATTCTAGAACAGGTCCAAGTCATAAATAATTTCATATATTTGAACAGAACCACTCTAAATCTGCAACCTTTTACTCTCAGAATTGCTGACATACTTCTAAGATACAAAAAAAAATACAACCACAAAATGAAAACCATGCAGATGAACCACAAAACGCCCACATGATGGCACCAACACCTAAAACTACAGAGAGGACAAAGCTCGAGTTTGAGAACAGCTGCAGGTTCATGTGGTGCTCCTAAATAGAAATCCAAATATAATGGGGTGAGAAGTACTGTGAGGTTCCCCTCGAAAACTTTTCTTTGCATGTCTACATTAATAAAAAAAACTTCAAGTGATAATGATACCTCTACCTTCTGAGCTGTCAAAAAACTGTGGCATTACGTTCAACAATTCTTTGGGCTTTCTGCGCAATGAATATATTTTAAATCCTTTACTGAGAACCTAGCTTCTCTTTATGTAATTCACATATGAACAGAGCAAAAGAGAAATAAATATATATTTTTAAACATGAGTAACCATGCTACAAGTGTTTCACCAGCCTGTACTTTACATAGGCTTTCAAAATCCTTGTTGATGAAATGTCCACTTAGAGTTGCAAATCCTCACTACGCTTTTGTTAGTGGAAAAATAACTGTAATATACCTTACCATATATTTAAACAACGTGTTTTAGCATTCTGACTTTGGTGACTAGCTCTTCATCACCACCTCAGTCCCACAATCTTCTATTATTCCCCATAACTTAATAATGCTTCAGAATATGATAAAGAGTGTAATATAAATGAAAAATAATTATTTGTAGTGGCACCTGTAGCAAGAAAATTGAACACAGGCTATGTAGTATCATGATTATTTTGGAAGTCATTTGTAGGCTAGCCATTGATAACAATGTCTAACACACACCAACCGCTGTAATTATCAGTCTTCCAATATACCAAGACTGAAAAAGTCTTTTCAAGATTTAGTCTACATAATCTTAGGATCCCTATATGCAATGCTAACACAGAACTATTTTCAGTGTGCTTATGTTAGACGTCTGTAAATACAAGTGTGCAAACATTTTTATTTTTTCCTTATTAAATAAGCTGGCTTTCTGAAGTCAATGCCCTCATTGCTCATATTGGTATTTGGGATCAGACCAGTGGGATGCCTACTATAGTCTGCTATTAACACACTGAAAAAAAGAAAATAATAGTTAATTAATTATAATAATTTAGCTTTTCAAATCTCTACCTGCAATGTGGAAATCACATGACCTTCTTGAAGACTGAAATCTGAACATCAACAGGATTACAAGTGTATAATGCAATAATAATCAAGAAATAAAACAGACAGGTAGGATACATACAGGACTGAGAATGTATAACAAAACAAGAAACCTAAGCTGTTTTATGAATCTATCTTTCTGTAAGCATTAATTGAATCAGAAAATGAAAAGGAATAATGAAACCATATTTTCACTAAATACTCATGCAAGCACAGACTTGGGATCAAATATTTCATTTTAATCCACAGTGTCAGGGAAGAACTGAAAGTATTTTGAGCAATATATCTGCAGTTTATGAAAAATGTGGAGGAGGGGAAAAGATGAAAAAAAGATGTGATGATTACAGAAAAAATAAGAGGGAAGGAAAAATTATGTGGGGGAAGAAAGAAGACACAGAAATTGTAAAGCACGATGACTGGTTGTCTGGCTTCTGGTATGACTATATTAGGATCCAGCAATGAACAGAAATGTAAAAGGAGAATGAGAAAAAGAACAGAAGACAGAAATAGCAGAGAGAAGAGGGACAAAGCACTACAGATCACATTGATCCTGGGACATGTGCCAGAGAATGATTTAAATACTAAGTAACATCTCATTCATTACAGTTTTAGACTAACCACTTGAAAAGGATATGAATGTACCAAAATCTTAATAGCTATTTTTCTAAGTGGATTGAAAGGAGTTAACATGTACAGGGCAGAGGTGGCACTGAATCGGAATATTGCCTTCCCTTTATTCAATACTATAAAGGTCTGGAAAAAGAAAAAGAGAATGAAAAATAGCATTTAGAAGATACCAAGTTACAAACCCTGAATCATTTTCATTTCATCATTCATCATACTTGGTTAATAGGCTCTTTTTTCATTGACACAATCCCCTTGTCCAGTTCACACATTGTAGCATCCAGCCAAATTACTATAAATACATTTAAATGAACACTTAAATGCATCTATTTAAAAATCATAAGCAATCCTGATATTGCTAGCTAGTAAACAGAGACAAGTATAAAAGTAATGTAGGCAATATTTGAAGAATTAGTATACTTTTTGTACGGTATAATATAGATGCTGAGGTGTGTGTAACTGTGACCAAAATGAGAGCCATTAAAACTTCAACTTCAATCCCTAAATCAAATAACCAGCATAAACTATCAAATCAAAGAACTAAGACAAAATTAACTCAAAGTGATCTAAGTTTCAAGTGATCATGAAAATATGGAAATCAAGAGTGTTCAATAACCATTTTTGAACATAACACTAATATACTCAATTTTTGCTGTACTCTGTGAGTAATGTATTACTTGTATTATTGCTTGTATAGTTCTGTACCTGCAAATCTATTTTCCTTGTCATACTTTGCTTTCACCTAATACAGAATTCACTCTATTCACTGTATCCAGGTATTTTCACTGTCTCTCCACAGTTTCAGCAATGACTGATGCATATTACCAACATTTAAAAAAGCATTTCTAAATGTAACAGTGTTTTTAAAATTCAAGCAATAAAGAATAAAACCGGTAAGGTTTTTTTAAAATTTACGTTGATTCCCAGACATCTGGGGAAAGTCTGTCTATTTCTATCATCTCTTCTTTCTACACATGGATGAAAGTTCATTCTTTTTGAAAGGAAGTGGATCTAGATAGCATCATGGCAGTCCTAGGAAGTCCAAAGGGCACGTAAGCCATGCAGACCTGGAACACTGCCAGCAGCCATGATCTGCCTCAACTGAAATCAGAGGGCAGCATTTGTCAAGATTATGCTGTACTCTCTGAGCAGGTGTGGCAAATAGAGCAGCTGAAACCACAATGCCTTTCCCTGCCTGAAATAATAAATTATAAATGATAAAAATCAGTGCTTCCAAACTTAACATGTTTGCATTCTCCCATACTCAGTGATTCTCAAGCTGCACTTTGATCTTTTATTGTACCGGAGTCTGTAACATGCTCCTTACTATGAAGATTTTTCAACTCTCTTACTATTAGTCCTGGAGTTAATGAAAACAGGACTTCTAATATTCAGAGTTCTTATGTTTTCTGTTCCCTTTACTCCAACAAAACTCTGATGAAGTAGCATGTGTGTTATGCTGACTCATCAAGTTATGCAAAAAAATGAAAATGGAGCCTGACCCAAAAAATGATGTTCAAAAATATGCAAAGAACTCTAAGAAAAATAATAGGAGAAATTATGATTGCAACATGCAGCTTGAAGTCTTCCTACTCCTACTGGAAACCACAATGCTTTTGGAAAAGATCATGACAACTGCTATGCATTTCTCAATCAGGAACAAGCAATTCAGCAGGATTTTTCTTCACGTTCACACTTAATTGCGGAATCACTCTTCTAGTTTCCAAAGCATGATGATACATGCTCTAACTTTAGGATTTCTGGCACTGAATTTAGATTTTTACTTCTACAGAATGCAGAAAGAATTAAGGAAGGGAATCAGTACTTTGACCCAAATTCTATTTCCCTTCCAGACTTCAACAGGGTAAATCACTTGAGTAGAGGGAGCAAAACATGATAATTAATTGAAAAGCTTGTTTTCAAATTTAACTCATGATACTCCATACATGAATTCAGTTTTAGAAATTCTTCAATGAACACTTAAGGCACAACTGGGTTTTTTTGAGCTGTTCTGCTTAGTTCTTCATGGTATGCCTATATTGCTATTGTTTCAACATATTACTGATGAGGCATACCCCTAATTCCTGCAGGAAATATCTTCATTTGCATTTTTTCTCTTAGACTGAGTTTGAATCATAACAATTCTTGGAGTTTTTCTTCATTTTTCTTTGAAGCAGTTTCTTCAGTTTCATGGGTTTTATTTTTTAATTCACTTGTTTTTGTTAGCTAGCTAGTTTCCACAGGAAAGAAAAGAAAGCAGGAGAAAAAAATTATGAAAACAGAAAAAAACCCTGTTTCTTCTTTACTAGTAGAATAATGAGACTGCAATACATATGATGCCAAAATCAAAGAGACTGAAAATCTGGAGGAAACCCAAGGCCATCTGGACACTACTCTAAAGTTCAACACTTTTGTGCTGGCCACAGCAGTTGTTGTTACTTTAAATCAAAGCAAATATGTGGATTTATTTTTTTTAAAGTAACATCTCCATAAAAATATTTTTTAATTATGTAACATTCTGTCAATGCTCCAAGTGCAATTGCTACCTCCCCTTTATTTATGTCCCTCTTTTAAACACCTCCTCTTTGAAAACAATCATAGAACTAAATCGAACTGGATAAGAATTTTTTTTTCACACAGACTAAGTTGGATGCCTCTACAGAGTAAATATCGATCAGGATGATCATCATGTCCTGAGAAAGTACCTTTACATACTTCCCTATCCTTCCCAGTGAAAAGATAATGCAATCTAAATTTTGCACAACAGTGAAGAAATCTAGTAAGAAGATGTGTAGCTACCTTTGAGATGGATTTCATATTGAAGACCTGCTCCTTTCACAACTATAATACAGTAATTAGTAATTATTCTAAAGATAAGCCCTGTGCTGCTACTTCAATTCTCCTGTGTGTAAACCACTGAAAGTTACAGGTTTTAATAAAATGCCAGGTTTATTAGAAAAAAAAAAATTAAGTGCATGTCTACTGATCTATAAGGTCCCACAAACTTGCCTTACTAATTTCTGTTCTTAGAGCTGAGATTTCTGCCAATCACGTCAGCTGTTGGGGAAATTATTATATGGAAGCTCTAGCCCAAAAATAACAGAAATACTATGTCTTTGAAGGGTACTTTGTTATTTATTCTTCTTAAAGTCTGATGGAAATACAACACACTCACTTTTTTATTGATATAATATGGGTCCAGGTCTTCCAAGGGCTCGGACACCATTCCTGGAGGTATGTCGCCGTAAATAAATGGCAGTGTCTTTCCTGCCTCCAAGTCACTGTTTGGCTTTGGGCCATCTTCATCATCATCATCCTTGCGTTCTTGTTTGGATTTTTTAGCTTTCTCTTCGTTGATACGCTGTTCAATAGCTGCAAGTGATTCTCTTGTGAAGTAGCGGAAGCTGTCGGGTCCTGGTGGTACCAGCACTGATTGGGCCATCTTTTCATCCTGCACCTCTTAATTACTGTTTAGCCTCTCTCATAAAAAAAGTTCTAAAAATATAAAAAAAAAACCACAGAAAAAATTTAGAGCAACACAGCCACAAACAATGTAAAGTAATATACCATCACAGAATTTCGTGTTAAAACATCTTGTTAAATTCAGTAATTATCATCCAAGAGGAGACTGCCGTGAAATTAATTTTTAAATTTTCTTTTATTTCAAGACAAACCATTTTGCTTTGCAGCTTGCCTCTTAAAGTTGTCTCAGAGGTATCAATTCTTTAAAAATTTAGTTTAAAATTCACTTAGTGCTTGTACCAATAGATTGACAATTCTACAGGCTGATAAAAAACGTCACATTCAATACAATAACATCTTTTGCCTTTATCAAGGGTAATGTTATCCATTCCCATGAATAAAGTAGGGAATATTTTCCACTACATGCAGTGTGAGGAATCAACAGTTCTGAAGTATTTGGTTCAGTGTTGAGGAGTGAGACTCCAGGCAGTGTAGCTCCTTATTACCTTGAAAGCTGCATCTTGGACCAGCCCTCCCTCTAGCTATATGGGCCAGAAACGACTCTTAGAATCCATTATTGCCATGTGAGGCCAGAAGGATCAGCTGAAAGCAATACAAGATTCTTCTCTTCGAGTACAAACATGCTGCCTTTGCTGAACTGCCAGCTCAGGAAACAAGGTTCAGGCATAAGCACCTGTATTCAGATCCCCTGCCTGGCAACACACTGTGCACTGGAAGAACTGCTGAATTAAACAAAACCGATTTTTAATCATTACATACTGCACTTAGATCTTTCATGTCTGATATCATATCAATTGTATATATATTTCACAAATTTCACTAGCAAGAGCAGGACCATCTCTTCTTAATGTCTCCAGGCAGTTCGGTTAAAAAGAACAAGTGGAAAATATTCCCAATGCAAATACTTTGATCTGAAATCACAAACAGGACATCTGCTGTAGCCTACGAGAATTTTTCTCAAGCGTCCTTCTGAGAAAGCACATTAAAAATATAGCAAATAAATACAAATGTAGCAATCAAGTAACAAATTCTGAGTAAGACAGTATACCCAGAAATAATTATCAGATTAAAATGATACAAAAGTTTGAATACAATCAGCCTGATCCTATTTTACTGTCTCGCTTAACACACATACTCCAGCACAGCCGCAACAAATTAATATTTTTGAAGGCTGTTAAATAAGCTGCAACATGATGCTTTCTCCTCCTTTTCAACCATATGCACACAGCCACTGACACCTACACAATCCACACACATCCCAACTCCTGCAGGTCTCCCTGTGAGCATGCTCTTCCACTGCAGGCAAATGCACCTGGTGCATTCTGTCATGGACAGTCTGTACTAAACTGCTGCTGGAAGCCACACTGACTACCAGCAGAAGGGTTCATTAGGAAAATGAAAGTGGTCCTGCAGTAGAATCCTGTTAGGTTTTATTCCTAATTACAGAAGGAAAAAAAAAAAAATAAAAAAAAAATAAAAAAAAAGCATAAGCATAATTCTGTTTTAATACTGCAGGAAACAATTAAAAATTCATTACCAGTGAAGAATCTTGCAGTTATGTGGGTTTGGAATGGCACCGGAGAAGACTACAGTTAAAATTCCATCATGCCTTTTTCTTTTTTTTTTTTTCTTTTTTTTTTT